>RPOG01004937.1:0-38227 GCA_008086565.1 Thalassoma bifasciatum | reverse complement strand
CACATTAGACAAATCCTGCAGCTGCTGAGCTTCAGGATGCAAACATAATTAAAAGAAGCTCTTAAACATATATCTTCAGATTTAAAAAAATGAAACCTTTGCAGAATGATTTGTGAATTTGGGTTAGAGAAGATCAAAAACAGCTGATTCAACTGAAGACAGAGAAGAGAAAGTTATTTTCAGCGTCTCAGAGGGAGGTGAGATTACTGTAAAGATACTGAAGCCTGTGTTGGATTAGTCACTGCCACTCTTTACTGTACTAGTCAGGGTTCTTGTGAATGGAGAGAGGGGTATAAATACTCTTATGAGGAGGTTTAAATCTGTATGGTGAGGTTAATCAGTATAACAAGTTTTTGACACATCCCCCATGAAAATCAGTGTAACATTTCAGGGCTTTATGTGAGTCATTAGTTTGTTTACAACCCCAACTTGAATGAAGTTGTGACATTGTGTAATATGTTAATAAAAACAGAATACAATGTTTGCAAATTCTCTTCAACCTATATTCAATTGGATTCACCACAAAGACAAGATAATCAATGTTCTAACTGATAAAATTTATTTGCTCATTTTGAAATTGATGTCAGCAACACATTTCAAAAAAGCTGGGACAGGTTCATGTTTCCCTCTGTGTTACATCACTTTTCCTTTAACAACACTCAATAAGTGTTTGTGAACTGAGGACACTAATTATTGAAGCTTTGGAGCTGGAATTCTTTCACATTATTGTTGACGAACAAATTCAGTTGATCAACAGTCCCAGAGTGTCTGCTGGTGGATTTTGCCCTTCATAATGTTCCACACATTTTAAATGGGGGACAGGTTTGGACTGCAGGCAGGTCAGTCTGGTACCCGCACTCTTTTACTACGGAGCCACGCTGTTGTAACAGGTGCAGAATGTGTCTCGGTTTCATTGTCCTGCTGAAATAATCAAGGAAGTTGCTTGGATGGCAGCATGTGTTGCTCCAAAACCTAGATGTAGCTTTCAGCCTTGATGGTGTCGTCACAAATGTGTAAGTAACCCATGATGCCATGGGCACTAACACACCCCCATACCATCACAGATTTCTGAGTTTTTCCTGTTTTCATTTTTGTAGTCATATCTCTCGTATTGTTTCCGAAAACTTCACTTCCTGCCATGATGTGTTGCCGTCCTTCATGATTGTGGTCCCCCGTCCTCATTGTTTCCACTTCATTTATAATAGAGATGGGATTTATGGCTCTTTGAGAGGAGCAGGATCTTGATGAGCCGTTCCTTTCAAAGAGCCATTCAAAAAACTGGCTCCTTTAGCTCATTTTTATATTCATTAAATTTTAAGAAGCCTGGCCTTAACTCATTTTATCTGGGAAATAATCACTGGGAGGAACACATTTAGATATCCCATCAATATGAATTTGAATTATTCTGAAACACTGACTTTAACCTTGTTGAAGTGTGGATTAGATTTTAAAGTCTGATCTGGATTCATTGTAAATATTCCACAGGGCGGTGCCATATCACTCTGCTTTGACAGTGACGTCACTCTTTTGAATTACCCCTTGGACAAATTCTGTGTATTTTATACAGGTGTAAACCATGACATATAAATATAAACATAAAAAAAAAAGCAGGCTACAATGAATTTCTGTGTAAAACAGATTTTAGTGAAATGATTAAAACCCATTTTGTTGCTCTGTAAAATAGTTAAACCCTGAGGAGGACACCTGAACTGTCTTTGGGTTCATAGCAGCCTGTACCTGAGTATCACAGCAAATTCTCTACAACTGTTATTTTTGATAGAAAATGTCGGAAAAAAAACGTGCAACACTGTACTTCAATTACAAAAACTAGGAGGCGAGGGATGGGGGGATGACGGGGTGTGTGAACGGATCCCAGCTGCGACTCGGTTCCCATCGTTCATATTAACGAGCCGTTCAAAAGAACCGGTTCGTTCGTGAACGTCACAACACTAATTTATAAATTTGTCCTGCCCCTGTTAGTCTTATCTTGCCAATCCATTAACTCTTGAGTTTAAACCTTCGAAAATCATTTTGTTCTGTGATTTCCTGATAACAATTTTTACTCATATGAAAATTAATTGTGTCGTAACTTTGAGGTGTGATCTTGGGTCCTTTAGTTGGTTTGATTGATAACAATCATTCAATAATTCATTAGTAGTAGTGCCACAAAAGAGACGTACTGCTAAGCTACAGACAAAGTAGTTTCATTGAACTGGCACCAAGCTCTTGTTATGTTGCCGTTTGTTGCTTGTTGTAGCTGTCTCTGCACTGAATCCTGAACCACAGATGCCACAGAGAGTCCAAATGTGAGATGTCAGTGATTGGAGGGGGAGTGTGATGTTACAGGCTGTGTAGTGGGCAGCAGAGGCCTTGTTAGCTCTACCTGAAGCCTGTGCTCCTCTGAGAGCAGCTCACTCAGCAGGGATTTCAAACCAGGCAAAGAAGAATCCTTTGACTTTTATTAAACACTCGCATGATCACAAGCAGTCATGAAATATTCATGACAACAGTGTCAGTGTGTCCTCCTGCATTTATTTTGTGCATATAGAAATTCCTATATTCCTCAGGGCTACAGTGCATGCTTACATTTTCACACTCGCACTATGCATCCAATCACAAATGAACTCCAAGCAATCGTATTCTATTCACATTATTTTCTTCCTGTACTCAAGGCGAGCGCTGCATGCTCTCTGCTTTTGATTACAGTATTGATTTCGAAGCGTTGAAAAGCTGTGTGGAATCACTAACGGGTCCCTGTGTCCTTTACTCTTCACTAAACATGCACACACATCAGGAGGAAGTCAGGCCGGAAGGCTTAGTCACACTCAGGGTGTCTCATGGTTTTTCCAGCTCCACCAAATTCAATCAAAATGATCATGCAAAGTGGTCACACCACGCTGGGTATCAAGTCATCAGCATGTTCACGTGAGAGGAGCTGTGTTCGATCGTTGCATACAGGAGATCTACCGGCAGCAGAGGAAACTAAAATGGTTTGTAATTATATCAAGACACATTATCCCTGCTCTTCGCTGATTGTTCTCAACTTTAAGATCCAGATCTGAACATATCTTTTACTGGGTGATACTTTTTTTTACATTTTATGGCTGTAACTGTGTCCATCAGTTATTTATAGAGTATTCATACACAGTTATACACAGGCTGTGTCATGACTTGACTTGAGGGAGTGAAGAACCGCGGCTCTTAACAACTGCCAGCTGGCAACAGAAGCAGTGTTTGAAATGTTGAACAACTCAATTCCACCGGATCCAACAGTGTTTTTATTCCTCTTAGGGCATGAAAAAAAATTGATTTTTTTTCCACATATGTAATTTTGTTCACTAACTTACAAATATGCCTATTCCAGTGGACTGCATGCGCTTGAGAATGAAAATAAAACAGTATAAACCTCATGTGAAAATGGATTAAATTGTGTTACTTTCTTAGTAATTATATGAATATTTATTTCTTTTGATGCTTTGGAAAGCATTAGAACATATTTTCACTCTTTTTTAAAAAATTATATTTGATTTGCTTTTTCAATGCAGTAACATGAAAATAAACACATCATACAAACACTGGTGTCGGTTAGCAATAGTTGATATAGCCTCTTACAAGAAATCCATTCTCCTCAGATTTTTGGATGAGTTTTAAAGTCAGTTTATTTTTTCTATTTTCTCTAGCACACAGGTTGTTGAAGTCTTAAATTATGAGTAAACATCTCCATATCATATGGTTTTCCCACAATGTCCAACCAGTCTTTCTGAGTAGGAGGGTCTTCCTTATACCATTTTCTTGTTACACCTTTCTTTGATGCCACTAGTAATATCCAGGTATCTGCCTTTGCTTTGTATATTTTCCTGTGACAGATCTTTGTGATAAAGTACTCCACAAGTCTTAGAAAGTTCATAACCTAAAATTGCTTTCATTCCTTTCCACACTTCATCCCAATATTTGGTAATTTTTGCACAATGCCAAAAAACATGAGCATCCTAAAGCTGAAAAGAACTAAGTTCTGACAACTCGTCATGGCAGTAACCTATCAAATAAGTTGATAACCAAACCCTGCAATCATGAGTGAGGAGGGCACACAGTGGACATGAGACCCTGCTGTACATGGATGAATCGTGCACAAGCAGCTTATGCTCAGTGGTGTAGACAGGCTGTCTTTGCTCCAAGGTACTGACTGGCTGAGTACATGATGAGCAGCTTCAGTGGGCAAATGAAAATGCCTGTTCAAATCAGAGGCTTATGAAAAACATTCAGAGGAATTTTCATCGATAGTTCTACAGAAGAAAATTACATTTACTGATGTGCTTGATGTCCGCACCTGCCGTTGACAGCTGGACTAAGCCATGGCGCATAGACAGCCAGTCTATACCAAGGCAAAGACAGCCTGTGTCACCAATGTGACAATTCCATGTGCAGCAGGGTCTCATGTTCACTGCCTGCCCTCCTCACTCATGGTCAACCTGAGGAATGATTTTGCATTATTTATTATAATATATTATATAATTTGTTTAAGTCCATTTGAGTACTGCAAACTCACAAAAAATAAGTAAACCAAATCTACTTAATCTAAGTTGACATAGATTACTTTTTTATGGCAACAACTTTGCTTTTTTTAAGCAAAGTCAATGTATTATAGTTTACAGTGTAGTTGATTTTTCAGAATAAATCATGCCATGTTGATTCAGTAAATAATGTGAACTCTTTAGTCTCTGGACACCAGCTGTGTCGTAGTCCTGTTGATCAAACTATCAATTGTATTCATGCCTTTGTTTCCCCTTTTTTTATATAATACATGTCTCTTTTGGGATGAACACATTGTTTTTGAATGACACACTTACACACACATCTTCTGATTCCTGCTCTGTGGTGCCTCTCTCTGGCATCCTGCCAGAACTCCCCTGCACTCTGAACCCCCTGGACAGCAAAGGCAGCCCCAATCAAGGTCCCTGAATGCATCATTAGTAAATGGACTGACCTTTATATCATAATACAAACAACAGCTTATTCAGGTCAAGTCCCCTTTAAGGCGTCTGCTCTGTGTTGGAGTAAAAGCAGTGACAGGATGATGGATAATCCACGCACACATGAGCTGGACTCGAACCAGTGTGGCTCGCCTCAGGGCACAGGTACACCGTCGGCACAGAGATGCCCTATTTCTGAAGGAAAAACGAGTACAAAAAAATCGGAAATCCCGGACGTGATCACCTTGATATCAGCGGGGGGAGTGAACAGGGGGGCGATATTAATGTGAAAAGAACAGTCAGCTCCTGGTTTAACAGAGATTTACCACCCCAGTAAAGCACCTGAGCCCCTCCAAGAGCCCCAAATGAGACCCTTTAATTGGACTGATTTGGCTGACCAGAAAAGCCTCTGCCAGCCTGCAGCCCTGGAGGAATGAGAAGAGAGGAAGTAAGGAGGAGGAGGAGATGCTGTCTGGCTGCAGATGAGCTCTGGTTACAAGAGCCGTTAGCCTCCCTGTTAAACTGCTCCTCTTATCTTAACACCAGGAAATGGATCACTAACTCCTTTGTTTAAATCAGATTCTGGAGGAGGAAATCGTTACAAGAGGAATGTGTCTCGAGGAGCGCTGCAGCTTTATTCTCAAGTTCTAGCGTTGCATGAAATTTATCTCTAAAAATGTTGTTTTCTAGCTTTCAAGCGCTGTCAAGAGGCGCTGAGGCTTATAAAGAGAAGAATAGGATGTTAAACTGCAGCACGGCTCTCAGAACATTTGTTTTTCTGTTTAACAAATGTGAAAGTTCAGATTTTGGTGACATATAAATGTTCGCTAACTTTAAAAAATCTGGGGAATGTTCTGGCTCTTAAAACACTTATCTTGTGTGTGAAACTGAGCTGGAGTGTGTGTCAGGGAGATGTCAGAGGGGTAAACTTACTTTCAGGTGTTTCCTCTCCAGAAAAGTCTGACTAGTTTGATACTTCCCCTCATGTTGAGTTGGAGCATATTTTGTATTTTTATTAGTCAGTTGCGGTAGTAGCCGTGTGGAGTTTTATGCATTAAGCCGTCTCTGCTGCCAACAGAGTGTAAAAAAGATAAGAAACTAATAACTGTAAAGCTGACAGGCATCAACAGACTCGACTGGGATTGTTATTCACGGGCCCAGAAATATGTGGATGATCCTTCTGTGTCAAAAGATTCACAGCTTTATCCTGAAAGTGACACCAGGGAGGCAGTTAAACACACATTTCTGTCTTTTTCTGCATAACTAAACTTTCAGATTACTGGGAGAGTGGAAGATAACTGATCGCAAGTTGTTCTGTTTAATCGACAAGGAAACAACCTCCTCAGCTGGTTTTGAATCCCAAAGTCACACAGTTTACAAATATTAGGGTCCGAGCTTAACAAAATTGTCTCTTTCAGAAACAATTTGGAAAACGTAAAAAGGGATTTTTTAAAAGTCAAGCTAGTTTCTAAGACTGCATATTGCTTGTGAATTTATTTCCCGAACCAGCATGCGGCTGTGACTGGTTTTGAACGAACGCTTGAAAACAGCAGCCGCTCTCCTATCTTCCTGGTATTGTGTACCTGTGTACGACTTTCGCCTCTGCTTCCAGCGCTGTAAACCAGCGGCGGCTTAGCGCACGCGCGGTCTCCTCTCCTCTGACTGCAGCTGCGACTGATACGAGAGTCGAGACCAACCGCCTGCAAATGCTTAAAGACGAGGGAGGGGTTCACGGCAGGACCCGCTGCTCGTTGAGGACGGTGACTGCAGAATGATACATGCTTTCACATCAGAGTCGCCAAACACTAGAAAAGTCGCCTATGACACCAGACAAAGTCGCTAGATTTGTCGCTAGTCGCTTTTGACATAAAATAGTCGCCAAGGGGTCTGGAAAGTCGCCAGATTTAGTGAGAAAGTCGCTGAGTTGGCAACATTGACTGTATATAGAATGGACAGCGTGCTTCCGCCTGTCACCGTTCTACGATTTTGAAGCCAAAAAAACCCCGTTTCTCTAGCCGCCATTGTGCAGCCAGAGTCTGTGCAGTAGAGAATTTCCGGTGGAGCAGAGTAAAAAAGAGAAATAAAAATATTTATTTCTTCTTCTTCAGAAGGTTTAGTCTCCTTTTGGCTCTTTCCCGAAGTTTCTTATATCCCCGATAAAAACTACTCACGAACGGCAGCTGTCAACTATCGTAAAACGAAACTTATATTGCGGTTTTTAACGTCCAATAACTAATGAGAAACTAACTTCTCAGNTTTTGAAGCCAAAAAACCCCGTTTCTCTAGCCGCCATTGTGCAGCCAGAGTCTGCGCAGTAGAGAATTTCCGGTGGAGCAGAGTAAAAAAGAGAAATAAAAATATTTATTTCTTCTTCTTCAGAAGGTTTAGTCTCCTTTTGGCTCTTTCCCGAAGTTTCTTATATCCCCGATAAAAACTACTCACGAACGGCAGCTGTCAACTATCGTAAAACGAAACTTATATTGCGGTTTTTAACGTCCAATAACTAATGAGACACCAACTTCTCAGGAAAAAAAACACCTGAACACCATGCAGCCAAATGACATCATCATACCACCTTAGTGTAAGGATGAGAGAAACGTTTCTACGAGGTATCGTAATTTTTAAAGTTTTCCCGGCTCATGTCTGGAATGCATGGGGAGGCGGGGCTTATGACCTATACTGCAGCCAGACACCAGGGGGCGGGGCATCTGCTGGAGGCTTCAGTTTGAGCGGAACGTCGTTACGTCCGCTCATTATACAGTCTATGGTTGGCAACAGTGGTGCCCCCTGAGTGAGGGAAACACAGCACCCACAGCTATGAGCTGTAGTGGTGTGTGGATCATTCTAAAACATTGATGTATCAGTACCATTGTTGGTATCAGAGGTGGCATACACAGACTTTTTGAAGGGCAGGGGCGAAGAGAAAAGAAAGGCACATAGAGCACGCTCTCACCTCCCGAGAGGCCGGTTCAGTGTTTTGCCAACCATGAGGGCACTTCAGCGTGCGTTTTGGCCCCCAAGAGGGCACTTTAGAGTGTGTTTTTCAACAATTGGGTCACGAGAGGCGAGGACATTTGAGGCAACACCGCAAATTTACACAAACACCTGAAAAAACACTAAGAGGAGGATTCAGAGCTGCAGAGTAAATGGTGAGAGGAAGAAGAGAAGGACCCCAAAAACACAATCAGACCTCAGGTACAGGGACAGAGGTCATTGGCAGAGTACATTCAGCATTTACCAATAATATACAGATTGAAGATTAATAAAGTGAAAGTAAGATTAAGTCATCTCCTGCGTTATTTTTATAAGTGTAATTGATCATCTCAGATTAAGTATAAACTATTCAGACAGTCGTAGAGTGTATTCAACCAAATTAAATAAATCCGAACCAGAAATTTAAGTCTAAACTGTTTAACAACATAAATTTCATATACCACAAACTTGCTCCAAATCTGGCTGATAGATGAACACTTTTGTTCAGCAATCATTTTCTGTCAGAGCAATACAAAACTGGAATTTACTGCCCAGCACCATCAAAGACAGACACAGATAATCCAACTTAACAGCTCACCTTAAAACATGGCTTGCTGACAACTGTAACTGCACACACTAATCCCTGTCAGATGGGATACATGTATATGTAGTGACATAGCCATTACTGCTGCCTGCCTTCATGTTTTGTCTTATATGTGCTTTAAATGTGGTCTCTGTAATTATTTTTGTCCTTTGTTGTCCCAGTGTTCTCTTTATTGCATGAATCGCTTTGACGTGCTCCGTTTGTGTCTGTTCCAACTATGTGTGGCATGTTGAATTTCTCCTTTCCTTTGGCTTAGGCCTGCTGTTGTTACCAATGTGATGTATTTGAATGTGTACTAAACCTCAAAAATTACATTTTTAAGATGCAAATTGACCACTGGCCAACGACCACAGCTGGAAATGTTACCTGCTAAGTTTGAGGACACTGGTTTGCACCCAGAAGGTGATATCTTACACTGTAAAATATAATTAGTTGACTTTACTAAAAAAATATGCAAAGTCATTGCCTTAAAAAAAGTAATTTATGTTAACTTAGATAAAGTGGATTTGATTTACTTATGTTGTGAGTTTGGAGTACTCAAATGAACTTAAATAAATTATATTATTTCATAGTAACTTATACAAAATCATTACTCAGGTTTGTTACGCCACATTATGTACGAACGCTGCATTTTGTGATAATGTAATAAATTTTGACTTTATTTTGTCAAAACGGCACATTTTGTAATAAAATTCTTGAACGCAATATGTAATAAATGTTCCCGCATTATGTAATAATTTCTTACATATTGCATCGGTTGTTACAAAACGCAGGCGTTGCACTTCCTAGAAAATGTAAGAATTTAGTGCATTATGTAATAAACCACCAAAACTGATGTCTTCATTAGAAAAAAAATCAACTTACCCTCAGAATTACATTGACTATCAGCATACCAGCATGAATCGTAAATATAAATTAATTTAAAGCAATTTTTGTCTCTGTGAACTCCCAAAAACAATCTCTGAATTCAGTTATATTTGACTTAGATTTGACCAATGAATGATCTTGCTATTTTTTTCAAATCAATTTATGTTTACGACTTATGCTGGTATGCTGATAGTCAATGTAATTCTGAAGGTAAGTTGATTTTTTTCTAATTAAGACATCAGTTTTGGTGGTTTATTACATAATGCACTAAATTCTTACATTGTCTAGGAAAAAAAGTGCAACACCTGCATTTTGTAACAATCGATGCAATATGTAAGAAATTATTACATAATTCGGGAAAATTTATTACATATTACGTTCAAGAATTTTATTACAAAATGCTTCAGATTATTACAAAATGCGCCGTTATTATAAAATACAGTCAAAATTTATTACATTATTATATAATGCGGCATAACAAGGTTGACCATGAGTGAGGAGGGCAGGTAGTGGACATGAGAGCCTGCTGTACATGGATATATAACATTATATGCTCCATGGCTTAGTCCAGCTGTCAACAGCACTGAATGACAAGGACACCATGTAAATTCCTGTGAATGGTTTGCATTAGCCTCTAATTTGAACAGGCATTTTCATTTGCCCTCTAAAACTACCCATCATGTACTAAATGTTGAATTATGATGTAATTTTTGTGTAGACTTTTCCTTCATGTCTGTAAGTGTGGACCCCAGAAAGAGTAGTTGCTCCTTGCTAATGGGGATCCAAATAAATACATTGATAAAACATCAGCGAGACAGTTTGAGGGGGTAGACTGGGTCTGAGGGTTAATGGAGCTGTTGTTGGTTAAAAGAAATTGTTTCTGGGGCGCGGATGTTCTAGTGGATATGGCTGCGCACCATGAGGTTTGCCCTCAAGCGGGTGGCCCAGGTTCAATTCCTGCCTGTGGCCTGTTTCCCGCTTGTCATTCCCCACTCTCTCCCCCTTTCCTGCTCTATCCACTGTCCTCCTCTATCCAATTAAAGGCAGAAAAGCCCAAAAAATATCTAAAAAAAACAAAACAAAACTGTTTCTGCTCTATTCTCATTGCTGGGAACAATGTAAGGCAGTTTCCTTACAATAGCAGCAGGCAAAAATGGTCAGTTATAAAACAAAATAACGCAATATACAAAGAAAGAAATGTTAAACCAGGCACAAATGTCCCCACACTTGACGGCAGATACTAGCTCTTGAGCTATGCTGTGGTATAAAAGCTCTTGACAGTGTCCATGGTTTCCAAAACAAGTGTTACACTTCTATTGCTCAGGTTACAGGGAGCTTCCAACTTCACTACCATCTTTCTTAGATACCAAATTTACTCTACATGAAATACTTAGAGGGAAATTCTTTGCATGGTGATGCTATTCATAGCACGGTTAGCAAAGCCGACAAAAAACTGACGATGACACAGACACAGGAGAAGACTACACTCTAAATGAGCTGAGAACAAAAACTTGAACAGTCTTATTTCCTTACAGATGAAAGTCTCCACAACCAAAAGCCTCCAAAGGCTGGAACACAGAAGAATGAAACTTCTTTGAGATTAGAGATAGGTTACCATAAGTTTAGTAGGATAAAAACCAGTGATTCTTTCATCCCACCATCAAAGTCTTCATGGAGAAATGTGCTCTTAAGCTATCTGGGATATAAGTTCATAATGTACAGAAGGAAGGGGATTTGTGTGATTACTGGGTTGAAGCTCAGTGCAAGAGAGAAAGATGCATAATAGAATGAGGATGGCATGTGATGAATGTGTCTCAGAGTCATTACAGAAAGACACACTGGTTATAAAACCAGGCTTATCTGTTCCAAGAGACAGTCGACTAACAATACTTCAGACAACAATGTCAGCGTGGGTTGGCCTTGAGGTTATAAAACTTCCATCTGACTCCCATCTATCAGGCTGCACAATGAGGCAGCTTCACAGAGTCATAATGGGAAAGTTTTTATAATGTTCATCACACTCAACTGTCTGCACCCGTCTTTGTCTGCAGAATCTTATTTTAAACTCCTCTAAAATTAAACCTGTACATGCCAGAGTCTTTATGTCTGCACTCTGACATTTGCATCATCGCACTGATTATTTGTTGATGACTTTCTGATGTTTCAGTTCTTGTGGTGTGATGTGAAAGTCTCCTTCCATGCAGTCTTCAATCCATCCTGGTTTTCACTTCATCAAAGAATGAGCCTTCCTTTTTCTATTTTTCTAACAGCGCATTTTAAAATGGTTGAGGTGTCAGACAGGGGCACGTTCTTTTTTTCATAGGAGATGCCACAGTAACTTTAATTTTGGCATCTTCTAACACTTCACACAAAACTGCCAGTCTGTTATCTCTCACTTTTTTTGGTCCTGGAATTGTCACTTCATTTTTATCTGAACCCATGACACCTACATGAATCCACAGCTGAGGCTTCCTGTTGAACTGTGAAGGACTATGTTGAGAACTGTACACTCTGTACTGTGGCCTCTTTCTTTAGAAATACCTCCGCAATGTTGGTGATTTTCAAATTGATATCCTCCAGACATGATATTCTATTCTTTAAATATTGACGGATAATTGCCGAGACCTTTTTGGGTGACTCTTTTCAAAAAAGCAAAGAGTGAGAAATCTAGCAACTTTTTCTAGAGTTTGAAGACTCTGACATGAAAAACATGTGATAGTCTTACTCTTATCAATGAGCCGTCCTATCCCCAATTCAAAACAATCACAGGATAATTTTTGTTGTCTCAAGCCCAGTTAAAGGAGAAGGCTTGATTATTTCACTTTAAAGAAAAAACAAGGGGGAAAAAATTGTGGTTCCAAACATATTCCAAGCATGTTTTACTCACTTTTAGTCTCTCCCACTAGCTTACTCCTCTCTCCTCCAGTGTAACCATGTAAATTAGGCAAAGACATCATTTAATACCTAATAGTTCGTCTTCTTGCTGAGGAGTTGGCAACACAAGCCATAAGATATAAAGCCAATTCAGTAATAATAAAAAAAAATTTAAAAAAATGCAGTACCCTGAGCATCCACTAGAGCAGTCGCTCCCAACCTTTTCCAACTCAGGGCCCACTTGTAAAGCTCAAAAATGTTTGAGGCCCACCTCCAACCTAATAAGAATGTCAGCTACTGTATGTAATGCCTTTTTAGAACCCCATTCATACCAACAACCCAAAACATAACAAAGACTAAAAATGTAACAACTGGTCATTAATATAACAGATCTTAAACCAAAAACCTACGAACTTTTGCCCAAAATATAACAACTTGTTACATTCTGGGTTCTACTATGTTCTTTTTGTAAGATTTCAGGCTCAGTTTTAAAAATTTAGGTTTTACTACATTTATTTTTTATCATATTTCAGGTTGTTGTTTTGTTTCAGGTGATGTTACCTATGAGGCTTTAGCATACCTTCTTACATGACTTTTTTCTTACATGAATGCCCAAACTGTTTTCATTTCCTTCAAAACTTAACTGAGTTTTTTTTCAAATGTTCTTTTAAAAATAAGAAAATGTTGTACCTAGTATCTTAATATAATTATTATTTTGGAAATTATTTTGCGGCCTACTTGCAATACCTTCACGGCCCACCAAGGGGTCACGGCCCACAGGTTGGGAATCATTGCGCAAGAGACTGGTTCTATAAGCACCAGAAACCACATACACACTCATTCAAAATGCTGACTTTTGCAGCTGAAATAATCATAAAAATTGTGGTAGAGCCTGAATATCTGATTGTTTGTTCAGCACACACTACACAGGTGTGACGTCTTTGTTAACTTAGTAATTCAAAAGATGTAGATAAGATATAATATGACACATAGGTTTGTAAGTAGGGTGGACTTTGAACAAAGGTCTTGGCTTATCTTATTCTTATAATGGTAAACTTAAAGTAGAGAAAAATGCTTTAAAACAAAGGAATATACTACCACACTCTTTCAGCTGTTTTGCCTGTGTCTCAGTGCTGGATACACAGCAAAGGACCAGATGGACTTTAAAAGACATTTTATCCTGGACAGTTCCTCGTCAATATTTTTTATTTTTGTGAGAGGGGGAGTTTTGTTCCTTTAGAAATGATTACAGTGAATTTTTCAGTGGTATTTTGTTGCTTTCACTTGTCATTGTGACATTAGGTTTTAAGTCATCAAAGGACCCATCATTGCCTCAAAGCCTCACTGGTTTGCTTGGATTCTGTTAAAACCACTGGTTTATTGCAAATCTGAAAGCAGCTTAGTTTTTTTTTCATACTTAACTTACACTATTTTCTAGACTGTCAACGACCCTGAAAGAATTTCCCTTGAGTTTTAACACAGTTGAAAAGTCTGAGCATTGCAAGGACAACATCCTTTCAGATAGCTACATTGCTTTGCGTGGTCTGAATGTTCAAAATATGTCTGAAAAACTCTGCTCTGATGGATGCTGTGCATGTCTGATGCTCAACAAAGATAGGAACAAAGTGAGATGTCTCACTTTTGAGCTACCTTTGTGCTAATGTAACAGTATGTACTGTTGGAATTATCTACAGGCCAGAAACTCCTCATAGAAGCTTCAGAAATGCTGAGATTTTCATATGTATCTGTACAGACCTACACGCTTATACAGTCTTTTTTTTACCAACTGCTACTCCAGTCAAAATTCAATGCGTAAACAAATGAAAATAAATATAAAGGAGTGTTATCTTTTGTATGTTTCCAAAAATGTGCATACTTGTATCAGTCGAAATGATTTTATCACTATCAAAATTTTGTTGCGGCAACACTTTAGATTAGGGAACACATATTCACCATTAACTAGGTGCTTATTAACATGCATGTAAGTAGCTTACTTGCCCCTAATTAGTACTTATTAAACACGCATTAACCCCTTATTCCAGTGATTTTCAACCTTTTATGAGCCGCGGCACACTTTTTACATTTACAAAATCCTGGGGAACACCACCAACCAAATGACATAAAATTACACTACAGCAGGGGTAACCAACCTTTTCCGGACTGAGGGCTTCTTCAAGGGAATGGAGTAGTGGGAAGGGCTACTTGCTTGATACAAAGTTCCGAATGACTTTGTAATAATAATATGTGAAGAGACTGCTCACATGTCAATGTTAATCATTATCCACAACTATAAGCAATGATTTACACAACAATAATGATAGGAAACATAAAATCAGAATCAGAATATATGTATTTGAACGTGCAACATATATTTTTCTTTTCCATCTACTGCTGCATGACTTGGCAAAACTGGCCAAACAAAACATCATTATTGTTATTATTTGTAAAAGCTGTAGCCTGTAATCTTGTATTTTTAATATGCAGTTATAATAAAATATATTGAAGTGTGGACTCACACAATTCATTCCCCTCTGCTGTATAATTCAGTGCCCTGGTCGGGGCCCCCCGGTCTAAAAAGTGAGGACACGCCCCTGCCTGTCAGTACGCACATCGTTGCGTTATGTTGCTTTGCTCATTAATGGATGGATTTATGCTGCACAAAGGGCTCAGTCAGTGGAATAAACGCAGTTACTGTAGAAGACTGGACTCATCTTTTCCCAGGTAAAGTTAAAAAACTCCTCAAGCATTTATCCCTGCAGCGCGCTGCTCTCTCTCCAGTGTAAAGTTAATGTTGATCGCCCAACAGCCAACATCCCCCTCCCTGCAGTCAATATTCATAAATCATTATCCATCCATATCAACAAAAAAGGGATTTTCTTGGGTAGAGTAGGAGCATTCTGATTAAAACTGATGTATATTTTTTCACTATCTGAAGCAAAAAAAAAATGATCAGAGTTTTATTTTTGAAGAGCAGCAGGTCTTACGAACGTGTGTCGCACTGTTAATCTGCGGGTGACACAAGAAGGGTCCCAGCTTCTTAAAAGTTTCACTAAAACATCTCAAACAAACTCCTTAAACGTGCCCAATGGAAAAAAGGACAGAATATTGATGGGATATTTGTCAGTTGATAAACTTTTTGCACAGTTGATACGAAAAAAAAAGAGGGCGCGCCCATCGGGAGGCTTTGTGTCAGAAAGAGACAAGAATATCTCTATGACTTTCCAGTTCTTGTTGTTTTGTTACTTTACTGTTACTGTCATAATCACGCTGCACAGACACACAGGGGCTCTTTGAAAAGCAAAAAGTTTTCTAGAATGAGCCCAATTTGACCAGTGCTTATTGTAGAACATGCCTTGCCCGCGTTGGTGACTCCTGCTTTACGGGCAATTATCTATCTGCTGCTACCTACTGAAAAAGAAGAGTATTACATTATCTGCCACACTTGATTTCAGCACAGATACTAAAAACTGGTTAATTAGGTAATATTAGATAATTTCCTGCGGCACACCTGGCGATCTCTCACTGCACACTAGTGTGCCGCGGCACACAGGTTGAAAAACACTGCCTTATTCTACCTCTTTTGCGACTACAAGTTAATGAATATGTGTTCCCTAATCTAAAGTGTTACCTTTGTTGCTTATGTTGGGCAGACACCAGAAATGTAATTAACTCTTGAACAATGGATGTGTCGGCGCTGACACATTTGCATTTGAAGGCCCTTTACTCCTTAGCAGTTTGCACAATGGGAAAAATTTCAACGGTTTCTGAAAGCTGAGACGTTGCTCTTTCAGCCAATATGTGGTTATTACGGTGATTTCACTCAGGCATGTAAAGAAACCTGTGAATAAACACACACACCACAGAGCGGATGGATGAGAGGGAAGAAGGAGAACAGAGTTTGTCTAAAAATGCCAAAAAGAAGATCCTTTTGGATTAAAAAAAGAACCTCAACTGAGGTTTTTGCATGTCTCTGAAACAAAGAAGTATCTTAGGGAGCAACCTCATGAGAGAAAAGGTAACGTTTGATAGGATGAGTGTCAGGATGAATGAAGCTCTCTCTCATCATTTTATGCTTAATTTGATGCTTGTATTGTTTGGTGACTCTTTTGGAAGGACGTGCCAAGTCTTATTTGCACAATATGTGTGTATTTTACTGTTAAAGATACGTAGTAACCTTTTTAGAACAGAGTAAGTCCCGTCTTTGTACTATACACGAGAATGTGTGTGTGTCGCGTTGTGCGCAAAATAGCGCGTGACGTTTTTCTGCTGTCCTAGAAATGTGTTATTTTTACTGTGTGAGCGTTTTTTGAGGCTTGAATGGTTGCTAATCCTTATAAATACTGTACCATTCCTTGTTTGTATTTTACAATAAGTGTGAGTAACTAAATATCTTTCTCCTCTTCTACCAGATTAAGTTTTTCTGTCAAAAAGAGGAGAGAACATCCTTCATTGGCTTTTGTGCAAAGAGAAGGACAAGATCTGAGATGCTGGAGGATCTAGTGATGCTGTCAATACCTCTTTTTATATAGAATTAGAGAAAAATCTCATAAACAGTGTACATATGTTTGTTAATGTTGTTTGAAGTGTTTTTATTCCTCACTAGATTCCTATCATCCAATTCTATGTTTGTGTTTTTCTTCAGTTTTAAGTGTTTTTTTCTCGCATAACATGCAGTAAATTAGAAATGACACCAGATATTGAAAGTTTAAAGTATTCCAGAAAAAATGGGCCTAAACACCCACTCACAGGACATTTTTGACCGTTTTATGGTCAAAATAAGCAAAATAGTCCAAGCAGGCATTTTAGGGCTCAGGTGTTTAAGGGTTAAACAAACTTACCTGTAACATAAAATGCAAAAACATGAAAGTTAGCAGCTGGATGGACATGAGAGTTTTAAAGGTGCAGGACTGAGGCTACAACTTTCTCCTTGGTGCATAACTCCATTTAGTCAAACAGAAACTTCTGTTCCTGTTCTAGCTTGAGTGGGATGTTTTTTTCTGTTTGTTTACTTTAGTGGGTCATTTTTCTGTTTTGATATCAGACATGACAACGCCGACGTTGTTTCTTGGCTCAGCTGTCAACAGACTTCATAGTAAAATCTAAAAACGAGCTGACAGGCAACACTGGAGACAGGAAGCAATGCCCACAGGTTTCTGGATGAGCCACATGCGTTTAGGAAAAAAAAACCTCCACTACCACGCCTGTAACTTGTACCCATCAGCCAGTAAACCACTAAGCGCTGCCTTGTACTCATTAGAGGGCCGTTTTGTGTCGTCTGTGGCTGGCGGGTGGGCCGGGCTGCGCGCCTGCAGAGTGACAGTCTGCTGACAAACCCTTCATCGCCGTCATGGGCACAGGAAGCCCGATTCACGGCAGCGTCCCAATCTCGGCGCGGTGTGTGTTGTGCAGCCCAGATCTGTCCCTCCCGTCTCACTGCCTCTCAGCTGTGACTGGGTAGCGAATCCTGAGCCAGACGTGATAAATATTCCATCTGCTGAGAGGCCGTTTCCCTCCCCTGATCCCCTGCAGAATGAGCCATGAAAAGACCAGCTTGTCTGCTTTCTGTCTCTGTGTGTGTGAGAGTGTGTGTGTGTTTCCTCAGAGCTTTGTCACTCTCCCTGTCTTTAACTTTGTCTATCTCGTCCGTCTGCTTTCCAGGCACTGTCTGTCCTGTCTGCGTGTCCATCTCCTCGTCTATAATCCCACCTTACTTTTTTTATCTCCTGGGTATAAACACCTGTCAAAGAGTGTGTCTGAAAAAACTCTGAGTGTGTATTCCTAATATCTGAATATTTGCTTTCCTTTCTCTCCCTGAAAACTTTCCATCTCAACCCTCCAGTTTTATACTGCAGCACGTTTGGAGGAACATTTATCACATCTCTATTCCACGCGCTGCTGCTCTGACCCTCGAGGTCCCCGCTCTGATGGCTTGTCATGTTGTTGATCGAGGAATTTATGTGTATTCGTGGAGGAAAAACTAAAACGTGTCTGACGTGTCCTCTGTATGACTTCTCACCATTTCTCCACAAGTTTACCTCCTCCTTTGATTCATCATACGTCCCTGTGTTCCTTTTAATAAGAGGCCTAACTGGTGTGCACCAAAAAGGGGGCAGGGGTCACGTCAACTTATGGCCAAGTTATCGACAAAATGTCCTCATGGGAGCAACATTGCATGCTAACAGCCCCTCTTGGGAGCTAAAATACTCTAAAGTGCTCTTTCAGGAGCACTGACTGACAATAAAGTACCCTCTTGGGTGCAAAAACATGCTGAAATGCCTTTTGGACCACAAAATGCATGCTGAAGGGCTCTTTCAGGGGCCAAAATATGCCTAAGTGTTCATTCAGGAGTCAAAAAAATGTAATGCAAAGCCCTTTTTGGAGCCAAAACACACCAAGCTACTTGTCTAGCTAGCTAAATAATGAAAAACTTGGGGTGCCCTCATGTCGGGAGTCACAATACATGCTGAAGTGCTCCCTTGGGGGGCCAAAATGTGTACCAACTTTGCCTTTTGGCAGCAAAAACACATAGTAAAGTGCTATTTTGGGTTCAAAACACACATAACTGCCCTCTCATTAGCCAAAATATGACAAAGTGCACTCTCAGGAGCTAAAATGCACCACAGGTTGCACCCTTGGAAGGTACAATGCAGCACTCTTTCAGGAGCCAAAACACGTAACGCAGAGCCCTCTTGGGAGCCAAAACACACACTAAGCTACCCATTTATGGAAAAACTTCCCTCCTGGGAGCCAAAACTAATGTTGGGAGTCACGTTGCATGCAAAATTTCTGTCTTAGAGGGCCAAAACATGTTCTTAATTCCCCTTTTGGCAGCCAAATTACAAAATGAAGTGCTGTTTTGGTTTCAAAACACGCCAAACTGCCACCTCATTAGCCAGAAAATGCATGCTAAAGGGCTCTTCTGGGAGCCAAAATATGCCTAAGTGCACTTTCAGGTGCTGAAATGCACAACAGATTGTACCCTAGGACGCTATTGCACTATTAGAAGCTAAAATACAATGCAGTGCTCTTTGAGGAGCCAAAAAACATAGTGCAGAGCCCTCTTGGGAGCCAAAACTCATACTTAAGTGCTTTCCTGCTGGGAGTCACGATGCATGCGAAATGCTCTCTTTGGGAGCTAAAATGTCTGCTCAAGTTCCCTTTTGGCAGCCAAGACACATATTGAAGTACTCTTATTGGTTCATAACATGCCACAGTGCACCAATGGTACCTAAAAGGTTCAATTTAGGGGCCAAAATACACCAAAGTGCACTTTCAGGTGCCAAAATGCACAACAGATTGCACTCTTAGAAGCTGAAATACGATGAAGTGCTCTTTCAGGAGCCAGAATACGTAATGAAGAGCCATCTTAGGAGCCAAAACAAACACTTATCTGCCCGTGTGGCTAGTTAAATCATGATAAACTGCCCTCCTGGGATCCAAAAGTTATGCTTGAGTGCCCTCCTGTTTGGGATCAAGGAGCCAACACACAAAATAACGTGCCCTTTTCAGAAAATGGGGTTAAAATCCCCTCTTGGGAGCCAAAATATGCTAAGTGCCCTCTTGGGAGCCAAAACACACAATAAGTTGCCCTCGTTGGCTGGTTATATCATAATGAACTGCCCTCTAGGGACCCAAAATGCATGCTAAAATCCTCTTTTGGGAGCCAAAACATGTGCTAAAGGGCTCTCTTGGTGGGCCAAAATATGTGCTCTAGTTCCCCTTTGACAGCCAAAGTACATAATGAAGTGCTCTTTTGGGTGCATAACACGCTTGAGTGCCCCCTTGGGAGCCAGAATGTATTCTAATGGCGCTTTTCCACTATACAATTCCAGCCCTACTCTACTCGGCTCGGCTCTACTCTACTCGGCTCTACTCGGTTTGGTTAGCTTTTCCACTAGCCCGGCTCCAGACTCACGGTGGGCGTGGATTTTATAACAGCTGCGCTAAACTGCTGCGCAGAAGTGCGTGCATGTCATCTATAACCCGACACAAACATAATTTTGTACTAACATATGTGCCACCGTGGTCTTTAAAGGAAAAAACAAAGCTTTCAAAAGATTTCATTAAAGTAATACAGCGGCTCAATGTCGGGCGGCATGACACAGGAGCGGAGTTAAACAACAGCCTCGTGCTGCTGCGCGCAGAGGGAAACGAAGGCGCTGCTTAACGACATTAACTCTTCACTGGATCCAGTGAGATCGCTTTAATTTTTTATTTTTGGGCCTGGTATACCGGAGATTTTTTATTGATCAATAATTCTTCTTTGAACTTGTTTTCCTTTTTGGATCCCTGTGGATTAATGGACTGATTGGTGCTTAAAGATTCTCGTGGCAGACAGATCGCTCCTGCGCCGACGAACTTTGATTTAATCGAAAAGACTCTTTAAACCGAACTATCTTTGCTGTTAACTTCTTTTTCGTTTAAAAAGGACTTTTAACTTATTTAGGAATCATGAAGGTGCATTTTAAGGTGGTATTTTGTGTTCATTCAGTCTTGTTCTGTGCCGTCGGGTTTAAATGTCATTAAAAACTCGTCGCTGACTTATTTGTTTGCCTCTTGTAAGTGATTCTACAGAGTCTTAAGCTTCCGTGAGGACATTCTCTGACCAATGAGTGACCGGCAGTCCGTCGACGTCACCTTTTAGTATCGGCTTTACTCGCTTGGAACCAGGGTAGAGTAGGTACTAAAAACTGGCGTCTGCCGCGTAGTACCGCGCTAGTGGAAATGCAACACAAACCGGGTAGAGTCGAGTAGAGCCGAGTAGAGTAGGGCCAAGGCGAGTCAGTGGAAAAGGGCCATAACGGGCCATCTTGAGAACCAAAATACACTAAAGTGCACCCTCAGGAGCTCACATGTGTAATAACGTGTCCCTTTCGGAGCCAAAACGCATGCCTAAGTCCTCTTTTGGGAGCCAAAACATGTGCTAAAGGGCTCTCTTGGGAGCCAACATGTGCACTTTGTGTGCCTTTCCAAATGTGTGTGCACACCACAGAAGGCGAATGAGTCTTTGGGATGTGGAATATGCTTTCAGTTGTACCATTTTCCCTCTGCAGTATTCTTGAGGAAGGCCAAAGCAACAGCAGTTAATATCTGCAGGGGAACTGTAGAGACAAAGCAGGTTTTCCCAAGAGACTGAGCTCCTCCTCTTGCTCGTCGTATCATTAAGCAGCAGAGAGACAAAGGAGGCTCTGCTGCAGCCTGGGGACACACACTCCTTCCAGTCGGAGCCTCTGGGCGGGTGACCTTCAGTGCCCTGGCTGTAAATCCTTATATTCATCTTGTGCTCACTTTCTCTGAGTGTGTCAGAGAGCCACAGCTTTGATAGTGTCCTCTATTCAAAGTTTCATGATTTGGGGGTCAGAATAAGTCCTCAGATCGACTCAAGGCCACAACCTGTCTCCCAAATCCTGAATTTGATGTACTGAGGATCTCAGGGAGGAAATGGACTCAAAAGTGTCAGTTTGACTGCGAGCGTGACGAGAGCTGAGCCCGAAGAAGTGTTTCCACAATCTCTGCAGTTAAATGGTTTTACTTGGATTGTTTTATTGCAAATTGAGATCTCTGCTATTACCTGAGACTGAGTCAGGGGTCAAAAGATCATACTATTACTGCCTCATACACCACACTCAACCATGTGAATGGTGACCCTGCAGTTCAGCTCGGGGACACATTCAAGAGCGATCAATTCAAGTGTGACTTTGAGATACTGCAAAAATACCATAAGCATAAAGTAAGAAATGTGGTATTTTTCATCATTTTATGCATCAAAGAGTCAAAAACCATGCCCTTAAAGCTCTCCTCTTCTTTCAGGAACTATTTGAATTTTTTTCCACCACAATAGCTTAAGAGTTATGGGAATAAGATCAGTTTGCATCAGTTTTTGCCAGTGATTGGAACATCGTTGAATTCTTATGCGGTACCGTAAAACCCCAAATATCTCCATGTTCCATGCTCCAGGTTCTTTCTGCTGGTTGCTGCCCAAAAAGATGAAGGAACAGCAGAAAAAAGCGAGCTTTTACTGCAGCACGTGGTTTGTCCTAAAGGATGAACCGTGTCAAAGGAGATGATGGAAAAATCAAGGTTTTCTTGCCGAACACCCAGCAAGTTTCCTTACCTATGTGGGAGACTGTTGAAGTACTTAATGTAAGAGAATTGTAGTATTTGGACACTCAAGTCAGCAGAAAATAGTGTTGTGCTCAAGCCCACACTAGGGCTAAACAATTAAAGAAAAGGACCTAATTGTGTTTTTTTTTTTTTTTTTTTGGCAGATATGGCAATTTCAATTCGATTCACGATTTTCTTCAAATCAAGTTTCAGTAAAGTTTTCACAATGTACAGTAACATTTACAAACATCAAAAGCTATTACTCTAATACAAGGATGAAAACTGGAGGTAAAGATTGTTTCCAAGTGAATTTATGAACAAAAAACATGTACATCCTTTAGAGCTGCGATTCCCAACCTGTGGTCCATGGCCCCCTGGTGGGCCGTGAAGGTATTGCAAGTGGGCCGCCAAATCTTTTCCAAAATAGTATGATTTTAGTGGAGTGACATGTTATAAAGATACAAGATACAAAAGAATAAAGAAAGATACAAATAAACAGAATGTTTTAAATGTTAAAAATCAGTTACAAACTCAGTCAGGGTATTAAAAATGTTCACTTATTCATAAATGAGAAGGTATGTTAGTGGCCAAAAGGTAACATGACCTGAAACGTAACAATGGCCCAATATGTAATAAAACAAAATGTAATAACTTGTCAAAAATTTAACCAAAGCGGTGAGCCCAAAACTTAACAAAAAGAATGTATTACAGACCAAATTGTAATAATTTTTTGTAAAAATTGTAAAAAGTTTTTTTGTTTCGGGCTCAGAATCTGTTACATTGTCGACCAGTTATTACATTTTGGGTTTTATCAAATTTTGGGTCATTGTTACAAAATGGGTTCTAATGAGGCCTTTTATATTCTCAGTACTTATTGAGTTGGAGGTGGGCCTCAAACATTTTTGAGACATAAAATTGGGCCCTGAGTTGGGAAACAACAACTATGGAACAAAAAGAGCCATCGTTGAGTCTTAACTTTGAAAAAACTACTGTAGTGCAAAATGTTTTTAATTGTGTTAAGTTAAAAAAAAGATACATAAAATATACAATATTTAGAAAAAACAAAGTTCAGTAATTATTGGAGGAAGGGGCATTTCCTCTCAGCAAACGCAGGATGCTGAAATGCTGAGCATAGCATTTTTAAAAGTCTTGCTTTTCCTTGCTGGTAAAAGCTCAGTGTTGACATGTTGAGCCTTATTTCAACATTAAGCACTTTCTTCCAACAAATCCTCAACATTGACATGCTGAGCCACGACCCTTACCCTAACATCTCCATTGTTCTATTAGAGCAGAGCTGAACTTGGTGACCTGCACCAGCCCTATTCATTAAAGCTGGGTCATCAATGGACCTTCATCTCATCCCACTATAACATAAGCCACAAAAAACAGTTAAAAAAAGTAATAAGAATAACAAACTTCAACAATCCCAAGGAAAAAAGGATCTTGCCCAATAGTCTTACAGTCAAGGCACGTGTGTAAAACAGCTGATACAACAGATCCTGGGTCAGCAAAAAAATTGCAGCTTTGATGATCATACAATCACAATGTCTGAAATTGATATTTCGATCAGAAAACCGTAAGTCGTTCAGCCCTAGACCACATGATCTGAGACCAATTCAAGACAATACAGAGTCCAGACTGAGTCAAGACCAGGACTTTAAAAATCAATTATAAAAACTACAAAAATGCTGAAAAGTTTTGAATATTCCTCTCTTTAAACCAGTTTTCTTTTCGACGGACAAAAACAAGGTGTCTACAAATCTTTTAGATCACATCCTGCTAAATTCTCAAGTCTAAACCAGTTTTTTTTTTAAATAATTGCAATAAATAAATAAATAAATAAAATAATTGTATTTTTTTTATATATAAAATTACTGTTTAATCTAATATGCATGACATTATAAATTATGTTGAACTGTAATTTTTTGCTGCCTCTTGGCCAGGACTCCCTTGAAAAAGAGGTTCTTAATCTCAATCTTAATGGGACTTTCCTGGTTAAATAAAGGTTAAATGAAAATAAAAATAAGCCAGTGATAAGTCGAGAGTTATTTTAAATGACTGAAAATGTTTATTTATTAGGTGGATGAAACCTAAAGGAAGTGTTCAAAGAAACTTGTGACTAAAAATTCATGCAAACACAACTCACCAACACTGCTCACATTAATCTCTTGCAGACAACTCATCTACTTCTGCACAAAAACATCAGTGCAGATGAGCGACCTGCTGATTTTGTGAATTCACAGAAGGAAGTCTTCATGCATGCTGTGCTACCGGGAGGTCTCGCTTAGATTACTTCAGAGTCAGTTACAAGACAACAAAAAGGTTTTTCTAACAAGAGCTCATCTTTAATTATTCAAAAATGACAAATAAGTCCTCTTTGGTGCCTGTCTTCCTGCATCCTTCATAAAAGACATCAGAGACATGTCATTAAACTTTAAATGCACAGTGACGTCCCCTCTTTCGTGCTGCGCTGGCTGCTGAAAAAACCTTTCATCATATCGGTGTCTCTGTGTCTGTCCAAGTGTCTGTTAGCCTCCATTAAACACAGAAAGCGGGGAACCTGCTGGCTGGGAGAGGAAGAGGAGAGAGAGATGGGCTTTTAATCCTCTGTGTTCTTCCCTGTCAGCCGTGCAAAAGTAAAAAAACAGGAAGAAGCACTTTTAACTTTGTATCAATTCAACGCAGCTCTGTCCCTCCTGAGACGCTCATATATGGAGCCATATCTAAGAATCTTCATCGCTCCTCTCTGAAAGACACAGATTTAATTCTTCTACAGTGCTTCAGCTGTTTCAGTGAGCACATAATCAAAGGAAACTTTTACTGAACTTCGATAAGTTGTCTTGCTTTCGAGAAAGTTTGCAGCTTTGAGTGTAAAAGTGTTTTAATCCCTGAAAGTCTGCTCAGAGCTCAGATTTCTTTCCCCTTCTGTAATCATTATCAGTGACATTAATTTATAGCTGTGACGATTCTTCCTCTCAATTAAAACATCACTTCACACATGAATTTATTTGCCGTGATAGGTGAGAGTGCTGGATTGTGGTCGCATGAGGAAAAGGACGCCAGCTGTTCGACAAGCTGTGACTCAGTGTTGATAGATTCATGGGTAAAATAAACAGAACCTTTCAGAGGGAAAATGTTTATTAGGGTTAAAAGCTGGAAAGATCTCCTGAGTGACACTTTAGACACATTACAGACGAGTCTCCACACAAGCTCTCGTTGTTTGAAAGTGAAGCACTTTGGGTCAAATTGTTTAATTTTCAGTTATAAGGTCACCTTAAAGTAAAAAAAAGACTATTACAACTACAAATTAAAGATTAAAACTTTATTTCAAAAATTATTTTTTTAACTTTAAAGAGGGGGTATTGGGACTTGCTGTCTAGATCTTAACCCATGGGATTTACCCTTGGGTCAAGCCCTTGACCTAGTTTCTGCATGTCATTTCCCACTCTCAGCCTGTTTCCTACTCTTTTCTCTGTCATATCCTCTCCAATTAAAGGCATGACCCCCCCCCAAAAAAAAAAAAAAAAATTAAAGAGGGGTATGTTTTTTGTTTTGTTTTGTTTGTTTGTTTTCTTTTAGGATTCACATTGTCTCTCTGGTAATCCTGTAAAAGTATTACATAAATTACATCCTTTTTTTTCTCTCTGTGGTGCTTTAGAAAACCCTTATTTAAGCCTATAGCCCACTCCATAAACCCCACTTTCCTTCAGATTGGTTAGCCCTATTGGAGGTCTGTCAGAGCTGGATCTACAGGCAGACCTTGGTGTTTGAGGCCCACCTCTCCAACATATTAACATATAATTATGCGATCCTTATGTGATGATGCCATCAAGTTTATTTCAGCAAGACCTTGTAAAGATCTCGTGAGGATCTTGTAACGATCTCATGGAGACTTTCCAGACATCTCGTATAGGGTTTTGATCAGTTTAAGAATCTACTTGGCTGTTTTTAGTTTGAAAGTTTGCACACAAGTATTGCTACTTTAAATCCAAGTTTAAAGTGTAAAAATAGGAACGCATAATACCCCCTCTTTAATCTCAAAAACTCAGTCTTTCTTAAATGATTTAAATCTTAAGAATTTAAGTTTATTGTGTGATTTGAGATTCAAAAATAGCTAGTGAATTTATCCATTGGGACTGTCTTAGCCACTGAGAACTTAAATCCTTGTTTTTATCTATAATTCATAATAAAATAAGTCTTCAGAACAGAGCTGCAGAAAGGACTGTAGGGATAAATACAACCAGAGTTTTCACAGACGAATTGAAGTGTTTACAAGTTTTGTTTTCAAGGTCTGGCTTTGCTGGAAACTCCTAAATATGGGTTTGAATCATCGACTGTGTGTGTTCGTTGACCAGCACTTATTAAAATGTCACCCACAGAGGTGGTGCTGAGCTTCAGACGCTCCAAGAAATCTCATCTGGAGGTATCATCCATCATATCGCCAACGTTTCTGGTTTATCACCTGTAGTTTCCAGCCGCAGTGCTCTTTGCATCTTAAACATCCATTAATTTTGCTATTTTAAGCTCCCTAATTGCCTCCACAAGCTGTGATTCACAGCCACCACTGCCGCTGCTGCTCCTGATGGATCCATCTGTTAAGTGGGCCAAACAACTAAATCCTCTATTTTCCAGAACGACTTCACACTCCTTTCCTTCACCTCACACAGTATTTGCGTCGAGTGCGTCCCCGTCAACTCTTTCCCTCCAAACTTCGCTCACAGTTTGAAAGAAGTCTGCTCTTAAAAAAAGTGATGAATGCTTACAGACAGCTTGTGTAACAAGTAGTTCCTTCTGCAAATAAGTTAGAGAAAGCAGTGGGTGTCTGCACAGTGTTACTGCCTCTTTAAATCTCAGCAGTTTTGCTAGACCATAAAAAACATAAGAGATAGGAAAGATGTAAATCAAAGTGCAGCAACTGCAGAGAGATAACAAGAAATTCAGCCCTTTAGATATAGATGCAGGATGGAATTTCTTCTCTTTATTCTTTTATTTTTCCAAAGTTTATCCAACTATACGGTTACGTGGTAGAACCCATTGACTGTATACAGAGTGGACAGCATGCTTCCGCCTGTCACCGTTCTACGATTTTGAAGCCAAAAAAACCCGTTTCTCTAGCCGCCATTGTGCAGCCAGAGTCTGCGCAGTAGAGAATTTCCGGTGGAGCAGAGTAAAAAAGAGCAATAAAAATATTTATTTCTTCTTCTTCAGAAGGTTTAGTCTCCTTTTGGCTCTCTTTCCCGAAGTTTCTTATATCCCAGATAAAAACTACTCACGAACGGCAGCTGTCAACTATCGTAAAATGAAACTTATATCACGGTTTTTAATGTCCAATAACTAATGAGAAACTAACTTCTCAGAAAAAAAATACCCGAACACCATGCAGCCAAATGACAGCGTCATACTACCTTAGTGTAAGGATGAGAGAAACGTTTCTACGAGGTATTGTCATTTTTGAAAGTTTTCCCTGGCTCTTATCTGGAATACATGGGGAGGCGGGGCTTATGACCTATACCGCAGCCAGACACCAGGGGGCGGGGCATCTGCTGGAGGCTTCAGTTTGAGCCGAACGTCGTTACGTCCACTCATTATACAGTCTATGGGTAGAACCAGGGAGGTATAGCTGAAATATATGTTTTAATTTCAGCCCGTATCAATTATTGATTACTTTATTTACCTTATTCAAAGTAAGGGCCAAGAGAAAAAAGGAAGAATCTAGATCATCTTATTCTAGAAATACCAAATGAAACAGTAATAATAACAAGATCGTCTCTTGTTGTGTGGATAAACTCAAAAAGTTCTTGACAATAAACCTTTCCATTATCATTACTGTAATATTGTCAATAAATACAAAATCTTGGACTTTTATGAACAACAACTATTTTTGGATTTCTGCCTCATTTTTAAGGTTTTGAATGGACAAGCCTCTTAATAATTACAGGCTATCATAAAGTAAAAAATCTCCAAGAGTAAACACTAGAGCACAAACTAGAGGAGATTGTGATGTTTTATGGTGTAGGACCAAATTTGGGCAAACAGTGGCGTCCATCAGAGGGACACAGGCATGGAACACACTGCTCACTCTACTTTTACAAAGAGTCTAAAACTCTTGTTGAAAACATACCCGTCCTGCTGACGTGCAATCTCTTTTTTTTGTTTTAATGTATTTTAATGTATTCTTTTACTTTGGTGTAAAGTGACCTTGGGTGACCTGAAAGGCGCTTTTAAATAAAATGTGTTATCATTATAATAATAATTATTATTATTATTAATAATAATAATCTCTTATTCTGTATTGTATAGACTTTCAATTTTTATGTTCCTGGGGATTTTGATACTTTATGGTAATATTTTTGTCTTGTTTTTGTTTCAACACCTGCCTTAGGACAACAGATGAAATTTAGCATCAGTATATTTTTTATCTTTGATGCTTTTGCAGAATAGAATAGAATAGAATAGATTGGAATAGAATAGAATAGAATATTCTTTATTGATGCCCTATGTGCAAAAAATAGAATAAAGTAGAATAAAAAAAAAAGATTAAAAAAAAAAATCAAAATTAGCTATAATAATAATAATAATAATAATAATAATAATAATAATAATAATAATAATAATAAATACTTAAGATACTTATTAGAAATTAGCAATTCAGGAAAAATTTTAAAATAGCACTATTTCCAAAGAATAAAAATAGCACTTTTTACAAAGAATGATGGTACACAATCCAAAAAGAAAAGAACAATGAAAAGTGGCCAGTGAAGTGATGTGCAGATTTTCTTTTCTTTTTTTTTTTTGATCAGTGCAGATTTTCTTTTAATTTTCTTTTTTTTTGGATCAGTTTGCATCGTCCTGCTCAAATACATGAAATAAATAGATAATTAAATAAAAATATTGCCTTACATAATTTAAATTACTCATATTCTAAAAAAAAATAATACTGTCTTGTGTTTTGAGCAAATATTTGACTTAAATACTTCATAAACTTGATTTTTGTTTTTTTCAGTGTAGATATTGTTATCGTTTTATCACCCAGTCCAAAATCTTTGTACCTGTGGGGGACCTATTTTTCCAAATTTATGAACTTTTTTTTGCGCCAGCCCAAGGTAAACTCCTGGATTATCAAGAAGGTAAAAAAAGCTTTTTTTCAAAAGTGACTGCTCATGAACATCAAAAACAAAATAATTTATTTCTCTCTGACACGGGAAGATAACATGCTTTAGAACGATATCCAAATGCACATCCAGCACTTCAGAAAATAACTCTTCAAGCAGAATACCGTGCTTCAGAGAGAGCTGAGACTTGTGTGTGTGTGTGTGTGTGTGTGTGTGTGTGTTTTCATACTAAAGAATAAGCAGGAAGAAGCTGAAAGACTTCAAAGAGGTGTTTTCCTGCCACCAGAGTATTCCACGGATAATAGACTTAAGGGGAAGATTTATCAAACGGCACACTCGAGGACTCTAACGTGAGCTGTGAGTGAGAGGAAGGTTTGAGTGCGTCTGTGTGCACTGATGTTTAATAAGACTTCTTGATCATTGGCGTGTGTTTGTGATGACAGGCATGTGCACCGGTGTGTGTGTGTGTGTGTGTGCTTTTCTAGCTGCGATTACGACCACAGGCGGGTTCACGGGTGTCATCTCCGCTTCTAAATTTGTGAAGCGAATATGCTAATGAGCGCCCTGCACGCCCACGCGCAGCCGTCCACCTACAAACACACTCAGAGGAGGCGCCGCGGGCCGCAGGGGAACAGCTTATTTATGCAAACCTCTCCTGTTGCATCGTGCCAACTTTGATACATGTCGAATAATTTCCATCAGCGCACTGTCATCACCAAATCCAGAGCCCGATCAGTCACGGTTAACCATATTGAAAAAGAACAAGGCTTGCGCTCCTGTGCACCGTGAACAATCTGCGGACGTAAACATCTGAATTCACTGGATGACGGAGCACAGCCGACTGCTTGTGCCGGGTAGAATAATGGCCTAATTCTTATCAATATCAAGCAGGGGGTCTTTCCTATTACAGCCTCGCAGCAGAGACATTAATTGTGCAGGGCTCATAAATTATATGCAAATACGCCGATGACATTCTGATATGTAAATAATGTCACTTTTTAATCATGAGGAGAGGAGATAATGCACTTTCTTTTAGATAGAGCTTTATGAGAGCTCTGCAAATGGGGAAATACTGACTCCAGAATTAATAGATTTTATCCCAGAGACTTTTATTCCATTTAAGTGTCCATAAAACACAATTGAGCTGAGGAGCCAAGCCATTTCAAGCTTTCTCATTTCTCACTTTAACCCTTTGATAAGGTTTTTATACAACTCTGTATGACTTAGATTAAATCCATAATAGCAGGACACTTTATTCTATCCCTGCCTGCTGTGGTAACATTTGGTGAAAGAGTGACACCTGGAATGTGTTAATATTATCCTGCTCTGAAGGATGTGGAACAAAATGCACAAGTTGTGGTATAACTCATTAGTATAAAGGCTTCAATCATTTCATTCATTCTGCTATTTTTTGACCCCTGGTTGTATCACTTGATCTATCCATTTTTCAGTCATTACTTGAACTTCTTCCTGACCCCAACAGGTTACAATATGCCTCTTGGACTCTTTTGCGGAAATTACCTGTTGCTCACTTCTCCAAGTAATTAGCTTCTGTCTCAAAAAGTAACCAGAGCTCCTGATGGATAATTGAAAAGGAGTATGAAGAGAAAGATTTGAAGTATTTGTTGAAGTCCAAAATGTAACACTGATGGTTTACTGATATTTACCATATTCTGCCACAAACACCTAAAAGTGTCACTTTAATGATCAGTCTTGTGGCGAATGGTCTGGTTTGCTTTTGCATGTCATGTCAAATCATTGATGTTGATCTCAGTTGATGCTACTGTCACTAACAACTCTTCACAAGCTTTAAATGTGCCACGAGGACTATCCAAAAACAACTTTCAAGGATAGAGACTCCATTTCCCATGAGTACAATCACCCAAAATGAGGTGAACATGACTCTTGCTAAAGCATATCTACTTATCTTTTCAAGACAACTTTTCCCAGGATTCAAAGTTATGTTTTCGGGAAAAAATGTTGTGTTTTTCTTTAAATGCAATGTTGCTCCAATTTTTTTTTTACCTGTTTTAGATTATGGTGATCTTTTGTACATGCATGGCTCTGCATAGTCTCTCTATAGTCTCTTCAACTGGGGGTGAGGGGTGGGGTCTCAAACTCTATTAACTCCTAAACTTTAAATAGAATCATGTCCACAAATATTGCTCAGATTGAAGTTACAGATGTTTGCAATTTCCAGGTGTAAAGTACTAACTACATGAGGCACCATATTTGCAGCTATGACTTGTTGAATTAAGCAATGTTGCTTGCGGCAATTTTGCGACTTTGGCACTTAAAGGGTTAAAGCTCGGGCAGCTGGTGTCCTTAAATGTTTTTCAATCTAAAATAAAAGACAGGGAAGAACATTCAATGGGATGTCGATATTTGAGCTTGGCTGTTTGACCGATTGATCTCCAGGTAAGACTCATAGTTGGCTCTTTTTTAATCCATAATGTTGTGCTTTGTAAACTGTACTGTTTCTCTTAGTATTACCACCTCTAACGTTGTGTGTTTGCTGTTGTCTGTATTGGCCAGGTCTGTCTTAAAAAAGAGGGTTTAATTTCAATAGGACCTTGTCAAATCAAAAAATAAAATGAAAACAGTGGTAATATAATTATTTTTTGTTTGAAAGGTGCTGACTATCGAACTTTGAGGTTTGTAGCTCAGTGTCTTGAAGGTGTCTGTTTAGAGTTACTCACAGCCTGGTGCTCTAAGACATGTCTCATATACCAACTCTAACCTCACCAAGCAGAGCAAATGTAGACTTAGCTTTTGTTTTATTAATAGACTCAGGTTTGAACAGATCACTGCAGAATAACTGGACAGGAATCAACAGTATCACAAACAGCTTAACCCCTGTTTTAGCCCGTGCTCTATCACTCTCCAGCTTAGCTTTTTTTCTGTTCTTTTTTCCTTTTTCTTTGTGCCAGTCCAGCTCCAGAATCCACCATTACCTCAGAATAAATCCAAGAAATCCTTTTCCTGGACGTCTTGGATGTGAAAACAGCATTTAAAAATGACATATTTGGGGGCGCAGATGGTCTAGTGGATATGGCCGTGCACCATGAAGTTCGTCCTCGAGCGGGTGGCCCAGGTTTGATTCCCACCTGTGGCCTGTTTCCAGCATGTCATTGCCCACTCTCTCCCCCTTTCCTACTCTATCCACTGTCCTTCACTTTCCAATTAAAGTCAAAAAAGCCCAAAAAAAATCTTAAAAAAAAATGACATATTTTGGTGCGGATAATCTCATTTTAATCACCGTTTGCGTCAGAATTGTTCAAGATCTCTTAGAAAGTCCTCACAGGGACTTTAAGGAATGAGAAGCATTTGAAAACACACTTGGAAATTCAACCACTAAAGAAGATGCTGGAACTCTACTGCAATAAAACAATCAAAAAGAAGCTGGCATATCTCTAAAGAACAAAAACAATTGTGTACACTTCATAATACAGACTCCAATCAACACACTCTTTCTGTAACAAAGAGAGAGATCCTGTGCTTTTTCTCTGTTTTAATTGTTGTGCCAATACGCATGAGCGGTCCTTTGTATCTCTTTGCTGATTTTAAACATGAAGATCTGTCTGTGTCTCATTGGGAATATTTACAAAATGTAAATAAAGACTGGTGTGTGATGAATAACCATCTCACTTTATCTCCTATAATACAATCAATCTTAAAACTTACGTCCTAATATGATTTTGTAGACCATGAAGAGGAAAAAATACTCCTCTTAGTCAGCTCATAATCGGCCAAAAACTGCTCATAAAAGCTTCCATCTGATTTATTATGTCTACTTTTATTACTCATTATACTTCATTGACTTCTTTGACCTTGTCGGGGTATAAAGGCTTCAAATTATCTCAAAGAAATGAAATTACATTGCAAAAAACTCCAACGTACGCACTCAATGACTCATTCTCAGTGTAGAGATCAGTGAAGAAGAAATCTGCTCCCACAGCTTCACAACAGTCGTATTATTCTGATGTTTCTGCTCCAGTTGAAGTCGACTCTGCTGTCAGACACACACCGCCCCGCTGATGGCTGAACACACACACACACACATACTTACAGGTGTGTAAAACTCACCACAGATCTCAACATGAACACAAACAGTGACAAACGGTGCAGCCGGTGCGAGCGCTGATGGAAGGTGTTGGGACTTGTAGGTGAGCGATAGTGACAGGTGAGGTCACTGGGACCTTGTCTCGGTCTTATGATGACAGAGAGAGAGAGAGAGAGAGAGAGAGAGAGAGAGAGGCGCTAAGAGAGCTGGCAGAGGCGCAGAGGAGGAACTGCTTTGAAATCATGTGTAAAGATTTTGAGTGATATCACGTCGAGGGTATTTGAAATAACCCATCACCCAAAAACAACCGCTGTTTTTCACTCTGAGTTTAAAAAAGCTGCATTTTCCCAAACCCTTCAAACTCTATATCTCTCTATTTCTCTCTGTTTTTCTCTGTAGAGCAGGTGTTTTCTTGCAGACTCGTCTCTTGACAGCAGAACAAGCTGTAGCACGGGGTCAGGGCGAGGAGAAATCGTCCACTCACCCAGCAAATGTAGAGTCTTCTTCAGATACAAATTAAAACCAACAGTACACCAACTATTTTGAACTCTTTTGAACTCTGAATGTAAATAAGTCAGCGTCTGAGTCAGAGATGCTTCATTTACCCTAAATTTGAATGCATTTCCTCTGTTATTAATGGAGCTAACAAAGTTGGCCCGGTTTTAACAACCACGAAAGTCTGCGTTTGGAGCAACTTTTTCAAGGATTGAGCAAACCAGGGGACTTTTAGGAATACTTTTATTTAATTTCATCACATTTATTTGTTAAATCCTGGAAAGTAGAATGAAAATACTAGGCTGGAGGGAGATGGTTGTTGGCTAAGTTGGATGCTTTGGTGAACAGGTGGTGTTTGAGGAGCTTTTGAAAATGTCCAGAGATGGAGCAGTGTGAATTGCGGTACAGAGGGAGAGAAAGTGAGCGAGAGACATAGGGTGGGGACAGAGGCTCTGACAGCTCTGTTACTGAAATATAACAGTTTGATGTAGGGAGTGGAGAGCAGGCCTGCAGCTGAGCACCTCGGCTTTCTGGATGGGATAAAGGTGAGGAGGAGGTTGGTGAGGTACAGTGGGGCGAGACCATGGAGAGATTTATGGGTGAGTGGAAGGCAGGGGTGTGCATAAAGGGGGACAGGCCTAAATGTTGAAAAACATCTGCTAAAATTGCCCTCTCTCGGAGACAAAACATGCACCAAAATGCCCTCTTAGGAGCCAAAAAATGCAAAAAAAAAAAAAACCCTCTCAGGACAAAAATGCTTGCTAAAGTGCCTTCCTTGGTGCCAAAAATGCGCTAAAGTGACCTCCTGGTTGGGGAACCACATCAATCTGCTATTTTGACTGGTGTTAACATGATAAACTGTCCTCCTTGGAGCCAAAACATACTAAAGTGCCCTTGTGGAGGCCAAAACACACACTGAAAAAATATTTCTGGGGAGATGAAAATTTAACTCAATTGAATATCTGAAATCAACAATAAAAGTTCAAGTAAGTGTAAATATATCTTGTATTTAAGTCAAAATATTTGTTCAAAATACAAGACAGTGTGATTGTTTTTGGAACATTGTAATTTAAGTAGTGTGAGGCAATCTTTTTGAGTTCATCCACACAACAAAAAGCAATCTTGTTATCTTTACTGTTTCACTTGGGATTTCTGGAACTGCAAACTGAATTTAATTCCTTACCATACCTTGTTACCATGAATGGGGAGGGCACACAGTGGACATGAGAGCCTGTTGTACATGGATGAATCACATGGGTGGCTACCAGGTGCCAGGTTTGACTTTCTGCCTACACTGACGGGTGTGGACCAGCTTTCTGTGCTTTACGGTGTTGACTGGCTGCCTACGCACCACAGACCCTGCACCTTAACTTCCTCCACTGTGAGAAAGAAATCTCTAACCTTCCCACAACCATCAGTTCAGTTCTACTGCTGTTAAGTTTGAGGAGGCTGGAAGAAATCCAGGTTTTAATATCCTGCAGGCAGTTCACTGGTGACTGGGGAACTAAAATTGAATTGTTAAAATTTGAATCTGCAAACTGAAATTGAAATTTGTATTTTTAAATCTCAGAAATAAAGCCGATAAATTCAGTTTCAAAACATGCCGTCTCTTATCATGCTCTTCAAATTCAATGTGACAGTTCAATTTCAGTTTTTAGTGGCACATATCTCAGTCCATAGATGATTTTTAGTCATGGCCCAAAAGTTACAGTTTATTATTTGAAGACCATCAAAAAAGTCAGTAACACTGTATTTGAAAGGGGCGACATAAGACTGACATAACACTGTCATAAATGTGACATAACATCTGTCATTGAGTTGAAGGAGGCTTCATGCATGTTTATCAATGTTGTCATGAAGTGTCATTCATCAAATGTCAAGTTGTGGTAACAAAAACATCCTCAAACAATGTCAAGTTTGCATTAAAGGTGAAATAATTCACCTAATGACATTTAATAACATCATTTATTAAAATGCATGAAGCCTCCTTCAACTTAATGACAGATGCTATGTTTATGTCAGGCTTATATATACCCTTTCAAATAAAGTGTCACCAAAAAGTCTGTGAGGCTTCAATCAGATCTAATAACAAAATATGCAAAAAAACTTCCCATGATTTGAAAGCCTGCTGTCAACCACATGTGACATTTATCATTAGATGGTGAAAATTGCTTCACAAATTGTTAAGTGAGAAACTTGAAGACTGTGACGAGCAGTTCAAGCTCATCCTTTGGTGTCAGAAGTTAAGAAAGTAGACTTTTTAAAGCCTCAGAAACACTGTTCAGAGACTTTCTAAACTCTCCATCACTCCTGCTGAAGAGAATTTGACATAATCATGCACTTAAAGAGAAGAAAACACACTGAGTTCTTCATTTTAATGTGACATGTGAAACACAGAGAGGCTGTAATGAATCATTCATGCACCGTAAACATAGCAGAGATAAATAAGCTTAAAACTTTTATTAAACCCCCCCAGAGGGTCTGTGGGGTCTGTGAGCAGAACTGAGGTGTACTATTTTAAGACAAAGCTCCTGAATGTGGTTTAAATCCAGCTTGAACCCAGTCTGAGATCCTATAACTGAACATTATCCCTCATCTGTTTCCTGTAGCTCTCTCCCACGGTAGGTAACATATTCTGCTAAGGTACAAATAAAGTGGAATTATTTATTTCTACTCAGGAGTTTTAAATTATAGCCATGCTGCAGGATTGTGGGAAAAAAAGAGAATCAATCACGTATATAAAATATTTCACTTTACTGTCTGCTTTTATAGATTTGCTGTTTAACGGTTGCAGGTTTTTATGTTTCGCTATCTCAGATGCTTGCTGATGTATGAGAGCTCCTCAGGAGGGATTTTTTAACATTTGTATCAAACGTTAATGTACGGTTTATGTTGGTAATACATTGTGTTTTATGTTTCACTCTCTGTGCGGTCTGCTGTACCTCACTGCAGGACATATTCTCCCTGCAGGGAAGAAGTTTAATGTGAAATATTAAACACTTTTAAAAGCTGGGGGTTGTTAACTTCCAGAAAATGTAAACTACTTTATCACACAGATTTCTCTGTGTTAAAAACTTGATTTTGATTGGTCCAAAGCCTGAAATCAGGACCACAAATCAATTTAAATCAGTCAGTGGATAAGGGTGCAGCACATCCTGTCCTGCAATCCAGACAACACCTGTCCGCTTTGCAGTAGGATCCCGGAAGTTCCCATTCAATGTGATGGTTATAAATCTTTTTCTTGAATTACCTCTCACACTTATGTAAGACTTTATCGATCAAAGGAAGTCTGCTTCTCTCTTTTTCTTTGAATCCATTTGCTTCTTTCACACAATCATTTGCTCAAAGCACCAAATGAAGGAAGAAAAAAAAAAGAAGGATGCTCTGAGGGTGGAGGCGTCTACAAAGGTCAAACAGAGTCTCAGTCTTCAAGTCCAACCTTTCTAGTCTGGCACGTCTGTACATTTAGTCTGAACAGATATTAAGCACTTTTTACACAAACATACATTGTGATGTAATACTTTTAAGAACAAAGTCTACTTGAGATTTATGTGTCTACAGTCATCACTGCTGGTTGATTCCAAGGTTGCCAGATCTGACCAACAGTTTCCAGCCCAAACACAACAAAAAATCTGCCCACTTCACTAAAAACCAGCCCAAAACTCAACCTCCCTTGAAATTCATGTCAAAAAAACAATAGTTTTACCATTGAATACCATTGAAGTTATACTGTGCCATAGGGCTGAACGATTTATCATTTTCTGATCGAAATCGCAATTTCACACACGGTGATCATGATCATGCTGCGATTTTTTTTGCTCCTCACTGACCCAGGATCTGTTTTTTCAGCTGATTCACACACACCTGACTTGAGTGTAAAACTGTTGGGAAAAATCCTTTTTTCCTTGGGATTGTTGAATTTTGTTTTGAATTGCTTTGTATTTTATTTTATTCATTTAACTTGACACAATTAAGAATATTTTGCACTACATCATTTTTAAAACTTAAGAGTCAAAGATAGCTCTTTTTGTTCTTCAGTTTTTATAACTAAAAATACAATTTAGAAAGTCCGGTTTAGAAATAACAAGAATAGGTTTTAGGGATTTGAGAACAGTCAAAATTCGACTATTTATTTTAAAATCTCCTTAATTTTTTTTTTTTTTTT
>RPOG01004936.1:13881-32610 GCA_008086565.1 Thalassoma bifasciatum | reverse complement strand
CCCATCACTACAATCAGGACTTCAGAGGTTGTTGCCCTATTATCAGCCGGCTCAGTTAAAAGAAGCTGGACACGCCCTTGTTTTTTATGTTTCTCCTACCTCTGTAGCACTACCTTCCCTCGAACCTTCGCGTATGAGCTAGGGGGGTATCCGGTGGTAGTAAATCTTGATATGTCTCTACTCGTGGACATAGTTTCAAACCAAGTTTCAAACTTCCCTAGGTCAAAGACATCAGTCTCGATGAGGTCAACATCGGCAGACTGGTAAAGGTAAGGATTTTACTGTAAAGGCCGATCCAGACTGAGCCGATTTGATGATCAGAAGGCACTGAGGACTTCAGTTGGTCCATTTCTTCAGGGCTTTCAGCAGTGGCCAGGTCGATGTATTTCTCTCTGCAGTAGGTCTGAGCTTCAGTCCAGGTCATGGGATCATTGACATAACGGTACTGACGGGGAAAACAGGAGGAGACGCTCCAGCCTGTGAGGACACAGGTATTTATAATGAATGAATATGTTCTAATACTCTTTCACAACACTGTAATACGTTTAAATCACTAAATATCAGGTCATCACAACAAGTGATCATGTAATATTTTAACTTCAGTTTGGCTCCTAAGGTTTTCTGAGGGAGGACTAAAAAACTATTGTGAGCTGAATGAATGAATTAAAATCAGGAAACAGTTATTATCTGCTGTACTATAATCACACCCCAAAAATGAATAATTGTTGTATTCTTATACATTAACAAATATTCAGAGAACCGTAAATTCCTGACAATTAAGTGCACCTGAATATCAGCCACACATTGTAAAAGAAAAACAATTTCCACACAGCTAGGCCACACCTGTCTAAAAGCTCCAGGTGGATAGACGTCTGTTTTGGGAGGGGTTCCCTCTCCTTTTTGTCAGAGGTTATTTTGCCCCCTTCATGTGTAGCCATCATAGCCCTGCTCAGTTTCAGTGGCAGAGAAAACTCAGATCAAATTCAATCAACTCAGACCAAAGCTGTCTGCATTGATTGAATTTGAATAGTTTTATTAGTCCACTGTTCTGTAACTTATTTGGTCTGGCCTGTTAAATCCATAATTTAGCTGCATCACTGTTTAAACCGCAGAGTTCAAAGTGTGGGAAAGACGTCGCGGCTTATCGGCCAAAATTGTAATATATATTTGGGCCAATGCACGGTAAAATGTAAAAGTACCTCTTGCTTAAAAAAGTGACCTTAACTTATATTAGCTTACTCTGTTGAGTCAGGAGTGAGTTTGAATCATTTCTGTTGAAAAAAACTCCGTTCATTTGTTTGAACAATCGTCGTTCAATGGGTATTGGAACGTCTCGTCTACCTCGACGGACCAAGTAAAGACTTTAGGACGTGATCCATCTTGCTATGATCCAACCACAACTGATTTCACCCAGTCCAATATTGACTGGACCAATCAGAGAAGAGAGGCAGGAGCTGTAGGAGCTGCAGACGTGACGTCAGCGGGAAGCGTCTGAATGTTTGAAAACAATGGTGGAGTGTGAAGCGGTCCTCATGGATGCGGTGATATCTGCAGTTTTATCAGAAATAGACTCAAAATCTTCTCTAAATGAAGAACAGAAAACGTAACTCAAAGCCTTTTTGATGGGAAACGATGTTTTTGCTCTTCATCGGTCGGGAGAAGAGCAAAATTGGACTAGTGAAATATCTCCGCAGCAGATATATGAACTTTCTATCTGGTGTCAGGTTACAAATCTGCTACGTCACCGTGGCTTGTGGGGATTGGTCTGTGATGAGCACGTTGTCCAATCAAAATTGCTAATGCTAAATTTTTTAAGTCCCGCCTCTGAAAGCACTCTCTGGCGCCCCTTACCAGTGGACTAGATGGACTCGTGAAATATCTCCGTGACAGATATATGAAACTGCCAGTCTGGCTTGTGAGGTGAAGTTACCTATACTTTAAAGCAGGGGTTCCCAAAGTGGGGGTCGCAGGACGCTGAAGGGGGGGTCACGAGATGATTTCAGTTTAGAGGGAATATCCACAGCTATCCCAGACCACATCTAAGGCACTAATGCTGTTTGGCTCAACATACCTGTGTGAAAAGACTTTCTCAGTAGGGGTGGGGGGAAAAATGGATTCATGTAAGAATCTCGATTCTACTCACTTACGATTCTGAATCGATTAATAAATAATTTTTTATAATCATTTTTTTAACCAGCGTTGCCTCCATCTCTCAGCTAAACACCATGCATCTCCCATCTAGTGCAGCGGAAAGAGTACTGGAGATACTGGAACTCATATCCACACACAGATCAGTGTTTAATAATCTGAACTGCAGGTGGAGGGTATAAACTCAAATCCCACGCCAGGTCGGAGTTTGTACACGCAGGTTTCATGTCAGACGAGAGCGCAGTGCGGCGAGGAAGATCCGTCTGAGCGGAGGTCATATGAGTGCAGTGAGTTTTCAAACAGACCCAACAGAGGTTCATAGATTAATATTTACATAGTTAGGATAGTTAGAATAGATACACACCAAGAAAGTGTATAAGATTTCACTCTACCGCTGCCAATCTCTGTAAAATACATGGCATGTGAAAATGCAGCGCGTCCTGTCAGCTCATCCCTTCATCTCACATTTTTTTACCTAATTGCTCAGTGAAATTTTGAAATTTTTCGGTAAAAGACACTAATTTTGTAAAGTTTCAAGTGTCGACTCACTTTTTCAACTGATAAATAATTTTTTTCTGTAAATAAATGTACACTAGTGTTGACTTGCCGAGCTTTATTAGTCTTTTGAGGCGAGGTGGGCGCACAGTATCACGTTTTCGCAGTGTTTTCATCGTCAGTTCTGATCACAAATAAAGTTAATAAATAAGTATTAAGATTTACCAATTTGCAGTCCTGCATAATGAAAATGTTTTATCAACATCAGACACGGTGCAGGTCCGTCTGTTGCTCCGTTATCTATCCCTGAACCTGAGGCAGTGAGCTCACCCTGAACCAAAACAGCTACCACAGCATCCTGCAGCGCCATGCAATACCCTCTGGTATGTGTCTAGTTGGTCAGGGGTTCATCTTAAAGCAAGATAATGACCCAAAACACAAGTCCAAGCTATGCCAGAACTATCTTGTGAAAAAAGAAGAAGCTGGTAAAGTTGAAAACATGGAGTGGCCAGCACAGTCTCCAGACTTAAACCCCATTGAGCTGGTTTGGGATGAAATGGACAGAAGAGTGAAAGCAAAGTAACCCACAAGTGCCACACATTTATGGGAACTTCTGCAACAGACATGGGAAGAACTTTCTGAAGAATATTTGATTTCTATTGTAGAAAGAAGCCACGTGTGTGTTCAGCTGTTATATCTGCCAAAGGTGGCTACTTTGATGAGTCAACAGTTTAGAAAACATTTTGGTCTATAAATTGATTCCATAATTTATTTTTTGACTCATATTGCTGATTTGTACTATGCTTTGACGTCTGAGAGCAATGAGACATTAAACGGCATAATTTTCAGTAAAAACACTGGAAAAATTGGGGTGTTCTAAAACTTTTGACTGGTAGTGTGTATATATATATATATATAAAGATAGATAGATAGATAGATAGATAGATAGATGGATAGATTTGGAGTGCAACCCCCTAAACCCCTTGGTTAGTTGAGGAATAAGCATTACACACACTCCAAAAATGAACAAAGTTCAGTTTTCTGACCTGAGAGACACAACAGACACAGAAAGATCCTCTCCATCCTGGTGCTCCTCTAAGGACTGTGCAGGACCATAAAGACCAGGACCAGCTGCCCGCACATAAGTCTGCTCATTTTGTTATTATTTTTTTTGATTATCAAATGAACCTTGCCAATGACTCCTAATGATTAACCTGATTTCCATGGGATTTGACTACTACTTAGGTAAGGATTTTCATAAACACAAATACGTTACCGAGGTAAGTCAGTGTCAGACCTGCGTAACGCTCTGATGTTATGACACTGTGGCTATTTTCCAAACTACACTTGTAGTTCCTACTGATTTGGCAGAAACTCAGTTTGGAAGTAACAGTGTGCCAAACCTGCGAGTTCTTGGAGGAACACTAAAAATTTCTGGATGTCCTTCTGATCCAGGAAACTTTCTCAGTATGCAGCAGACCAGTCTACCTGGCATACTGTTTCCCAGAATGCACGGTGCTACTCCTGTTTGTCTGTTCAGGGGGAATTTGGTCATAGTCAAATGATGGTAATCTACTGGAATAAATCAGCACAACTACAACACAACAACACTCATGTTAGACGGTCCGTGAGATTGAAGTGAAGAGACAGCAAAGAAACACTGGTAAATGCTTCATTTAATATCATAAAAGAGGTGTTTACTTCCACCAAATTCATCAAACCTTGTATGATTCACTCATCCGCTCTTTTTTTTTCAGACAACAGCCTACATGGGTGATGCAGTTTTTCCATCAGTTGTAAAAAAAAAAAAAATGGAAAAAGTTGGTCCTTTTCAGGTTTGTTTTCAATAAGTGATAACTGTTAGCATAAGAATAAAAATGATGGTGTTTTTGCTTAAATAAATTTCTATACCTTTTCAAAGCTCATAAAAACAGGGCCCTGAAATATCTCCCTAAATTTGTTGGTTTTCTAAATGAATTTAGAATTTTCCTTGGACCACTGAAAATGATGAAAAGACCAAAAACACATGAAAACATACAATTACTTGAAATAATTCCTTGTTGAAATATAATCACTGTTCCCTGCCTTCGCTTAACCTCTTATGCTCCACCGGGGCGTTGGCAACCGGTATACTGGTCATCAAAGAAGAAACAGTAAAGCCTTTGTCAAACATCAGAATACTTTACTGCATACCCCGAATGTTTAGTCTCCTTTAATCCAGAGTTCCAGAACCAGAATCCAGAGTTCAAACATGTCAAAAGTGTTTTATCAAATTATTCCAAGTGGTGAAATTTCTGCTGGAAAGTCTGTGGCTTCAGTCTCATAGCATTTCCTCCTCAATGTGAATCTGGCAAAACTTGGCACATTTTATTTCCTTAGACTTCTGGCTACAAGACAGAAGTGTCCCCATCTCGATACACAGAGACTTGATGCCAGGAGAGCCTTATTCATACAACAAGTGCTCTCTGCTTGACTGGTTAGTAGCCTGATGCTGTGTAGTGCCCTCCTCACAGTCTTGTTCATCAGCTATCAGCCCTGACAATCACACATATACAGTAACCAACAACCTTACCATTCACACAAAGCCTCACATAGCTTGATAGCCGAAAAATTGATTTTTCTGCCGTGTGTTATCATTTATATTGATGTGCAACAGGAGCAATCTGTGACAAAGAGCTATGATTTCAGAATTTTTAACGAACCTTTTCACAGAGAGAACCAAGTTGACAACAAAGAGGACACTGGGCATTGATACAGCTGGTTGTAATTGTGGGAAGTCATCAGACTAGACTGTAGTGAATGAGAACAGATCTGCTGTTGTTCGTCACCTGAGACTAAAAACTCTCTAACTCTATAAAAGTTTCACCGTCCTAGAAATCTCAAATTTTACCCAGATGTAGATGACAAGGAATAGAAGTGATGTGGTGGATGTCTCATGTCTGGCATGAAGCATCTTAAGGTGAACGATGTTGAAAAATTGGTTCTAAAAAATTGAAGAGGGAAAAAAAGCAGTTTGAGCTGCATTTAGCCTGATGTGTACTTTAGCCATATATTAAAACACTAAATTGTCAGATACTAAAGCTGCAAATCTTTCATATGAGGTGACACTGATGAATTTTGACCTTATGGCTCTAGAGCTGTAAACTCTGAATCATACTGGCACAGACTGGCTGTCTACTCTTCAAGGGATCGACCAGCTATGTGCGAATATTTTGTATTTGTCCAGTCAATAGTTTGATCGAGGATATTTGATTTTGTATTGTTTGTTTGGCATTTGTAGCTGCTGCCATAACTTTGTGCTGTATGTCTGATTACAGTACATGACTGCAACACAGTGGAGCACAAACAGCGTCAATGCTGTGAAGCAGGGGCAGCCGGTCCAAGCCAGCGTGATCTGCCAGTCAACGCAGTGGAGTGTAGACTTGTCTTTGGTTGACTAGAAGATGTACAGAATGAGCATGGGATGTGCTTCAAACGCACAACAAAGACAGCTCCCCCAGGTGGAGTTCAACTTTCCAGAGCCAGGTGGAGCTGACGAGGGCTTTAGTGCTTCAGACCAAGATCTCTGAATGAAGTCAGGAGGTTGAGGAGTAGAGCCAAGAATGAATTTGAACCTCACAGTAACCTTTACAAACAACTGCATGTTTTCTTTCAGTCACATAACTAAAAACACAGCAGCTGGTGACAGATGTGTGTCCTTGTGCTGCAGAGTCCACATACGGATACATATATCTGAGTGGAGGAAAGGTCGTGATTGACTGAGAGATGAATAAAGAGCCATGTGACTAGAAATCAGGAGATTTACTGAGATCATCTTCACTGGTGCATCTTTAAGAAAACTGACTGCTCTTGAAGGCACTCTTTACTTACCTACAGTTGTGCCTAAAAGTTTACACCCCCTCCAGCAAAACTTTCTGATCTTTTCGCCTTTTCTCAGGAAATATGAATGATAACACAAAAACCGTTCTGTCACCCATGGTTGGAGGTTGGGTGAAGACATTTATTAACAAACAACTGTGTTTACTCTTTATAAATCGGAATGACAATAGAAGCTTCAAAAATGACCCTGTTCATTTTTTTTGTACACACCAGTGGCGGTTACTAGCCTTGAAAGGAGGGGAAGCTCATTTTTTTCTGGCCTGCATCATAAATGTGTTTATTTATACGTAAATTCCACCCTCCGTTCCTTTTCAAGAAAATGAGCTGTGACCCTATCGTACCAGCTCGGCGTCTTTTCCAGGGACTTGACCAGTGTCCTCTCAATGGCCAACAGAGCTCGGCTGCTTAATCGGCCCATTGTGATGCGGGTGTAAGACTTGAGCTGCTTTAAACAGGAGAAGCTCCTCTCTACACCTGCAGATGTAGCTCCAATCGTTGCTACTAATGACAGCACTTTGTACAGCTGAGGCATTGCACTGTTCAACTCCATGTCTTTCAGAAACAGCAAGAAATCACACAGCTTTCCCCTGTTTCCCTGCGAGTCCTGGTTTGAATAAAGGACTTGAGGTTCAGACCTCAGTCTCCCTGAATCAAAGAACTGGCCATAACTTTCCGGGACACTCTAAAATACCTCCTCTGGGAAAAATCGTTTCATCTTATCAAGTTTTCCTGGAATGACTAATTCCAAAAAGAGCCTGGGTATCTGCTCGGAGACATTGTCAAAGATGGCCATGTACAGATTTCTGTAGCGCTCCTTGGGATCCTGCAGTTGTGACAGACGGTGCTTTCTCAGGGGCTCAATTTGATGATCTGATGTGAGAGCTGCTGCTTTGGCATAAACAGCTTGGAAAGCCCCCTCTGACCTCTTCTCTTTGACATAAGCAAGAAGAGACTCAATTCTTTTCTTGCAGCACAGAACATCCATAACCCTCAGCTGGACAATGTCAAACACCACATCAGTCTCAGAGAAGATTTCTTCATATGTGTCCAACATGACCACAAACTCAAAATCCTCCAGTTTCATCAAGAAGCCTTTGGCACGATGTAATGTGTCATCACCCATGGTCATATCTGCAATGATCTTCTCAAAAGTCTGCAGGAGGGCATCATAATTGTCTGCCACAGTGCTGACTATCCCTGATGTGAAATTATATCGAGTTGGAGCGTTTTTGGGAAACCTTGAGCAGCCTGCAGACTCAAGAAAAAATGTCCTCTTTGTGGATTCAGAGAAAAATGTGGCAAACCCAGAGAGTGTTGCGAAAACAATTCTGCACTCAGAGAAGCATGTAGCCCCCTGAGACAGGACCAGATTCAGTTTGTGGGCATAGCAATGCACAAACATTGCACTGGGGGCTATTGCTTTAACTTTGGCCTGCAAACCATTGAGAGCTGAAGCCATAACAGCAGCCCCATCATACATTTGTGCTACAAGCTTTTCCCTGAAATTGTGGCCCTGCATGTTCTTGTTCAAGACTTTAAAAACAGACTGAGCATCTCTTCCCCCAGAAACATCAAACAATCAAATAAAGTGCTCCTGAATTTCACCTGCACTATCCACATAGCGAACAATGACTGAGAGTTGGGCACAGCAAGCTATATCAGTTGTCTTATCCACCTGCCATGGAAAAAAAGGAGCAGTCTGAATTTCTTCTTTGATCTCATCAGAAACAGTGGCTGACAGAGCAGTGAACAAGTCATTTTGGATTGCATGGGACATACCAGAAAACACAGCAGATGACTGGAATTGTGTGGCCAGGACAGAGTCATATTTTGCTAATGTTTCTATAAACTCCCTGTAATTTTCCTTGTTGAATGATTCACCACTTTCATCATGGCCCCTAAATGACATCTCCTGATGGCCAAGCAGGACATCGAAGTGCTCTACATTTTTCTGTACTGTCAGTGAGAACACACTTCTGCAAACCCAAATTAAGAACATATTGTCTTATTCAGAACCATTATGGTGCACAGCCCTGTGTGCAGTTTAATCTCACTAAAAGTCAGAGATCTTTATGTTCACAGCTGCGTTCAGGTACTTTACTTCTGCCGATTGAGATTGGTCCTAGTAAGCAAGCCGACACTACTTGAACCTACCTCTTTTCTATGCCATGGTCCATGTAGAAAAGACGTCTCTTACAAGTGCAGAATGAAAGTTTTTATGAAGTCTTTTTCTTCTGGACGTACCAAAACCTTGTAACTATGAGTGAGGAGGGCACGCAGTGCACATGAGGGCCTGCTGTACATGATTACGTCACATACAGGTGATACAATCTGTGCTACATAATGTATACATGTTCATGTTCTATGGCGTAGACCTACAGTCTATACAATCGTTTCACACTATGGATCAGCTGTTCTATGCTCCTTGGCATAGAACAGCTGATCCACACTCTGGCAGTGTAGCTTGGAAGTCAAGGACATCAGTAAATGTCATTTTGTTCTGTACATGTCTCAGAGAAGGAGAAGATTAATACAAAGGAGTGTGAACAGCTACTAGAGCATAAGTAGAAAACCTGTGAAGCCTAGACAGACAGTGCACCTATGTCGTGGTGCGTGGATTAACATCCAGTCTGCAGCAAAGCGCTTTGACTGTCTGCCTGTATGTGATGTAACCATGGGCAGCAGGCTCTCATGTCCACTGTGAACCCTCCTCACTCATGATTACAAGGCTCTGGTATGTCCAGAAAATGTCCGAAAAAGACATCATTGAAACTTTCATTCTGTTAAAGACGTCTTTCTACATGGATTGGGGTAGGTTTAACGCCATCCAATAGGAAGAGAGAGTGTGTATGTTGTGTAACTTTACAGTCTTTGATGACTGAAGGGTTTACTTTTTAGAAAGATGTCTTTGGTTAATGATGATTTCCTCTGGCTGGATGACTATGAGTAATTGAAGTGCTGTTACAGAAAAGGAACTTTTGCCACAGCCATTCACATCTGCAAAGCCTGGAGATGACTGTCCTGTTTTCCTCCGAGCAAAAAAAACGTTTAGGCAAATCTGTAACTGTTTTGAATATTGTTGTGAATCACTGCTATGTGATCTCTGGTGTCTTATAAACCCATGAGGGTTGGGCACTTATGTGTGTGATATGTAAATAAAATAAAATACATACAAACATACATAAGCCCACATAATCATGTGTATTTATTCTAAATTTTGATCTTGAAAGTCAAATCCTGTGGACATCTCAGAGATAGTTTGGCTTTATCTAAAAGGCTCATTTGAATATTCAAACATAATAAAATGACCAGGTGGTAGCTGGTATTTGTGTTGTGGAGGATTTCTATTAAAAAAGGATGAAGAGTACATTAGAAGTTGTTAANAAAAAACGTTTAGGCAAATCTGTAACTGTTTTGAATATTGTTGTGAATCACTGCTATGTGATCTCTGGTGTCTTATAAACCCATGAGGGTTGGGCACTTATGTGTGTGATATGTAAATAAAATAAAATACATACAAACATACATAAGCCCACATAATCATGTGTATTTATTCTAAATTTTGATCTTGAAAGTCAAATCCTGTGGACATCTCAGAGATAGTTTGGCTTTATCTAAAAGGCTCATTTGAATATTCAAACATAATAAAATGACCAGGTGGTAGCTGGTATTTGTGTTGTGGAGGATTTCTATTAAGAAAGGATGAAGAGTACATTAGAAGTTGTTAACAAATAGTTTTATCACTGAGTGGGAGTTTGACATTTTGACTTCAATGTCAGGTAAGTGAGCTGATGAACTGGTGATTTGTCACATGGTATTTCACTTATCTTTGGGTTTATTTTTGAAAACTTTCCTTTCTTGATTTTCTGCTGCTTATTACACTTTGATCATGACGTCTTGTATGAAGAGGTGATTAAATAAGATGTGGTTGTGAGCTCATTGGCTGGTTTGTAAAAACCTGTGCTGTGATGAACATTTGTAATAAATACCTCACACAATATCTGGATTCCTCACCAATAAACTCTCCGACTAAACAGTTGACTCACCATGTTGAAGTGATGCTGCCTCATTCAGTCTGTTTATAATCTGCCTGTTGGATGAAGAACCGAGCATCGTGACTGTGCTTTCTTTGTTTTGGTGTTTTTGATGTATGCTGGGTGTATGTTGAATTGTTTGAACTCTGGATGTTATCCGCTGCTTTAGCGCTCTATTTTTTCTGTATTCTCATTCCTGTGTATGTACATTAAGTGTAGGGCCTTCCAATGAGGTCATACATTTGTGGCCCCTAATTGATAATGGCAGGAGGACATGATCAATTCAAAACATATCTTCATATTGGAGCCAGCAACTTTTCAACCAAATCTAGTAGTTTGTCTTTTTAAAGGTCAAAGGTTTTATCCAGTGCTTCCAAAAAAGATCAAAAATGTGTTGTACTGGTCTCCACCTCCTTTTGATGAAGAGATTGCTCTTTTTACTCAGATCAGATGGGAAACCTGATTTTCCTTTCCTCCTGAGTGTATGATTTGTGTGAAAACATCCAGATCATCGGCTGTTTTTTTTTTTTTGAGCTCACAAACTTTCTCCTCTGAACCAAAGGCAGCATCCACCTGCTCTTTCAGCTCAATCTTGGACTCTGTGTGCTTGACCTCTCTCTGCAGTTTTTCCTTTTGAGTCCCTCAGAATCTCCAGTTTCTTCTTCTTCCTTTTTGTCTTCTTCTTGTTTACAGCACCTCCATCTGAAGACCCCACCTCTATAATAACTACAGCCTTATGACTCAGTTGTTTTCTTTTATGACTCCTTTCCAATAGAGCATTCTTTTTTTATAGAGATCCTGTTGATGGTAGCAGTCATGTGATTACTTCTGCTCCTCATGTTGCTGCATCCTTTAGGAGGGCCATTAATAACCCAACCCAATAGGGTCTTAATGGCGTATGGTCCATTTCTGTAGCTGCTGATCACTTCCCTGGGTTCAAGCAGTTTGAGGACGTTGGTACCTATCAACAACTCCACATTAGCTTGGATTCGAGGGATTTGAACACTATCCAAATATGACCATTTAGCCAATTCCTCTTCTGTGGTGATGTTGTCGGTGCTCACAGGCTTCCTCTTCTGGCTGTAGACCTCTGGTAGGTCAAATGAAAGGGTATCAGAGAGACCTGAAACCTCCAAACCTGTCAGTCTGTAGCTGGAAAATGATGCTATTACTTTGTCTGTTTCAAGCTCCAGTTTTTCTCTCCTCCTCCTTAGCTCCTCTGTTTGCTCCTCCAAAGCTTGCTTTTGCTCTAACGCCGCTGCGCGAGTTTCAAGTGCAGCTCTCTCTACCGCAGCTTGGATGCGCGCTGACGCGTTTGAGGATCTGCTGCTTCTTGAGCTTGCGTGACTTTTCCAGCTTGTTTTACTTGAGATGTTTGTTTCAATGTTGGAAATACTGTCATCGGGGTTTACTTCGTTCTCCGCAGAATTAACATTTTCAGCGGTGTTCAGAAGCGGGTTTCTGTGTTTTCGAACCATCTGAGTCAGACAGAGTCGGTAAATTCATTTACACCCAACAATTTTGCTTTAAACCACACTTCTTGTTTTTCTTTTTCAGCAGGAGGTGTTTAACAGAGATTCATGAGTTTCCTTTGCTTCATTGCACAAAGTTTTATATTTGTTGAAAGCACAGTGCACTTGTTCTCTCTTTCCAGCGTAAGCTCCAAGACTGCAGTTTTTGAATTGGATGCTTTGTTGAGTTTAGATTTTCTTGATTTTTGCAAAGTTTCTAATTTTTCCATCCATGCTTTTTGGGTTAATGTAATCTGACATTTAGTGACAGATTGTGTTTCTACGTTAACCCCGTCAGCGCCTCCAGCAGGCTGCATGTCAGGTGCAGCAGACTCATCAACATGAACACCAACTTGAACGCCTTCAATTTGAAGATCTGGCTCAACATCCGTAATCAACTCAATAAAATACACTCATTTCATCAAATACCTTTCAGAGAAAAACAATAAATCACAATTCATTCAAATACCCACATGAACCAGTTTGAACCAATGCATTGGATTTTTTTTCGTGCGCGCACAAAGTTTAAATGGTCATCATCGGTTACGTTACACGTACCCCCAATCCATTCATGCGCTGTTCAACGAAAGGAAAGTCCGAAGGAAAGTCCAAAAGTCTGTAGTCCGGCTCAGTTCTGTCCAACAATCTTCTTGGAACAAAAAAAAACAAGGAAACACCGAAATCCGGTGCTGACGCTCATCAGCTGCTCCCGCGAACTGCGCTTCACCATTTTAAGAGACTCATCTGACATTTTGAGACTCATCTTCTTATAAGTGAACATTCACATGTGAAACCAGTATTTCACTTTGTCATCAGAAATAATAATAATAATCATACATTTTATTTAAGGGCGCCTTTCACTGCACTCAAGGTCGCCTTACAAGAATAAAAAGGCATTAAAAGAGGAGTAAAACAGATATAAAACAAGCAACACAATATAGTGCAATATATAACAATAAATGAAAATACAAAACAGTGGTGAAAGGTCAGAGGGAGTGGGCGAGTTAAACAGATGGGTTTTGAGTCTGGATTTGAAGAGGGGTAAGGACTCAGTGTTGTGGAGGTCAGGTGGGAGTGAGTTCCATAGCTGGGGGGCCGAGCGGCTGAATGCTCGGCCCCCCATGGTGACAAGGTGAGCAGAGGGGACAGAGAGATGGAGAGATGAAGAGGATCAGAGGGTACGGGCAGGAACAGAGATATGAATGAGGTCAGAGAGGTACGGGGGGGCGAGGTGGTGGATGGCTTTGTGGGTGTGGAAAAGAATACTGTTGATTACTGTTGAAGAAAGTTGATTTTGCACTGTAAAGAGCCAAAAGCTTCATTTTTAACAACACTAGCACAGGAAAATAGGAAATTAGCAGTGATTAGGAACACAAAAGCCTGGTGAATAATCTTCTTTTAATGCGTCTGTGTTGCTCTGCAGTACTCCTCAAAAACACACGAGGGCAGTGTTGTCTTTGTGATCATCAGGTCACCTGTTTTCATTTGTATTTTGACGTATCCACTGTCAGGCCCAAAAGAAGTCGTCACCTGGATTTAACTAAGCAAATCGTTACAAGCCTCCTATTGGATAATTACTGCATGGGTGAATATCTTTCAGTTGGAAACAAGTTATTTAACCTCAGCTGATCTAATGAGTAACTTCTTCATTTCTTCAACAACCATGGAGAAAGACACATCCTGTGGTCATGGGAAAGATGTTAGCCTGTTTAAGAAGGGTCACATCACTGGCAACAAGCTGCATTCAAATTCATGCTTGTTTTCAAGGACTGCCAACCCTGCCTTTAAAGGTTGTGTCCAGAATCTGATAAAGAAAAAAAAAAAGCGTGTATTGTTCTTTATTTGAGCATACAGTGAACTTGAACTGGAAAAAGTATTCATTGATTAGCTTTGTCAATAATTAAATCACATCAGTTTACAGGAAATATCTTTTCCCATGAGATCTCAGTCTCCTTCTGTATCCCTCACTGTTACACTCTCTCCTCTCAGCTGATGTCTAAGATTTTCCTGTTTCCTGTCCAACCTGGCACCTGTAATCACATCACAGGAATAAAAGCTGCATAAAAGTAGGTCATGACTCTGTAAATGACATCATTTTACTGCTCAGATCGGAATCCTATGATCCCATACTTTCTCTCACCCTCCACTCACCCTCAAACCCTAAAACATCAGAACACTACAGCTCAGATGTTTTAGGGTTTGGTTCTCTGATGGAGGGACAGATGTTTGCAGGATTTGTTGACTCAAAGAGAATAAAGAGAGACAACTCATCCTTGGCCTCTTCTTCTCCAAGTGTATCAGTCATTGTGGTTGTGGACACTGAAATTGATGGTATAAATATATTGAGCAACACAAAACTACATTGTTTGTGAGCAGGATGTTAAAAATACGTAGCACTGTAAAACTATTAACACACTTCACCATAATAAATCATGTTGGAAAAAAAAACTGCTAGCTGTGGTTGTCAGGGAAATTTTGTAAAATATATCAGGTTTAATTGTTGAAAACTGTTTTTATTACCAGAAAAATTACATTTGAACTGTCAAAATCAACAGCTTTTTTTCTGACTTAGCACACACAGCAAATTCAGAAGTCTTGATTCAACTCCTAGGGAGTTAAATCCAACACTTTAAAAGTGTCTATATTGGTCCACACTAGATCGAGTTAAAGGGACACTTTTGGAAGTGTTAAACAGTTAACACTGTGACAGAGTTGGATCAACACTCTCAGTTGTTGAAATGTAACACTCTTTAAAGTTAAATTTGCCTAACACTACTGTAAACACTATCATTGTGTTTTATTAACACTGAATAAGCTTCAGATTACACTGTGACAGAGTTGGATCAACACTCTCAGTGTTAAATATTGTGCTGTCGCTTCTGCTGCTACTACCAATAATAATATTAATAATCATCATTATAACAATAATACAGAATAATAACAGTCATATTATCAATGCTACTACTCCTACTTCTAATTATAATAATAATAATAATAATAATAATAATAATAATAATAATAATAAAATAATTGACAAAGAAAACCCACACAAGTTGCAGTTTGAATCAGTCTGTGTTTTAAACAAGCACACCACATTAAAAACAGCACTGGCTTTGCAGTAACCACAACACAGGTCACACAATATGACAATGTGGCACCATGTATGTTTTTTCACACATCTCATTTGAAAACTGTTTGTCATAGGGCCTGTAATACATCAACTCCTTAACTGGAAAAACAAAAAATGAATCTGCTCTCTCACTGATGCAATATGCATAAAAATGATCATCAAAATAAAGAGTGTCCACTCTGCAAGTCAAAATAAAAGCTTGCTCATCATGCACTATGATGTTGATGACCTTTCTGAAAATTGGAAATTCCATATTTGTTCCAGTACAAACAAACATACCAATCTGATATTCTGTTCCATAGTTCTTCACCCAGTTAGTGGTTGACACTTCCCAGTATGCATTTACATTGAAAAAGGAACTCAAAACATCACCACCTTCCAAGCTATCAATAGTTTTTTTCTTCACTGGACCAAACTCAAATCTTTGAAAATCTAAATTCTCCCAGTGATAAGCTAGCTGTCTCTGGTGCTGTTTCACCAATGCTTTTGTGATATTTTTGAAATTATTCACTGACCTTTTAAAAAAATTAGGTTTTGCCTCAAATCTCATGCACCAGACGTGAATGAGTGGACCTATTTTCCTAACACAACGTGGATAATGTAGCATGAAATGATGCTTTGGAATCAATCTTTTCTGTGAAAGCAAAGATTTAAATAGCTTATGGTGGTCCTTAATCAAGTGCTTCAAATAGTATGTCATACCGTTAGTTACAACAGGTGAAAATACAATATTCACAATCTGAATCAAGAGAAGGAGCAGATTCCAGTAACAGTTATTTCTTTCCAATACATCACCAAAAATAAGAGGAGTATTTCTCACAAGACACCACGACTGAATTGCATTTAGACCAAGGTCCTTGCTAGCATCATCCATTTTCAACCCGCTTGGTCTATTTTTTCTCTCAATATAACCATAGTTGAAACTTTGGATCCTCAGTGACAATGATTCCAAAGACAGATACTTATGGTTGACAAGGTATTGAAAGATAAGTTTGAGTTGGTACTGTACAACACCTTCAAGAAAGTCGTGCATTATATCAACTGCATAGTTTTCAGAGGTGTGGAAAAACTGCAATGTATTGAGCAAGCATGTCTTTTTGACACCAAATGTTGAACTTAACATAGGATTTTCCTGTAGGGCTGCACAATGTTCTGCATGCATTTCTTTTGTACCACAAACCATATACATACAACCTTATTTGTCAAACAAAATCTGCAAAAATACATAGCACTGAAGGACTCGACAAAACCAAACAGTCCATGTAAACCTAGGTTGTCACCCGTTACTTGTATAACAGAACCAAGCATGGGTGAGTCTGAGAAAGGCACCTCAATTCCTTGTGTTTCAAGTATTTTAAGATCGTCAACAAGAGGCCTTAAAATGTCATCAAATCCGTAAGTTTTCAGGTCTTGTGAGTGAAAGAGTGCCACAACATGTATGTTCATCAACAGAATTATATTTTAGGGGCAGGTTCCTCAATATAAAGTAAATACAACCAAGTTTGTGAATCCCTTTCTTGGAACCCAAAGGATTGGCTGTCTCAAACTCATCAAAATAAAGTTGAATCTGTAGAGCATGTTTTTTTTGAGAAAACAAAATGTTATTTTTGAAGTATGAACCATCACATATGTCTTTATATACTCCGTCTTCTTGTTGCTTGGCATGCAAGAAACTTTCACACAATTCAGTGTTCTTGAACATAGACTTAAGCGTTCCCAGGATGGGTGTTTACACAAATTTATCCGTAACAGGGACCTGATTGTAAATTCCTGTAGTGTGATCCCTGCGAACATCAAACCGCACTCCAAGAACATTTTCAATCGGTTCAACAATTTCCCACTTTTCCTCAAAGAACTTCTGTCGTTTGGCTCTTGTGTTCAAGGTTGAGAAAGGATTTTCTAGCTGATCAAAACACTTCTCCAACTTCCTTTCTAAATCTGTGCCTTGAATTTCTTTAGTACAGCTGGGAACTGCCTCTCTTGCCTATGAATGTCATTTACAAGTTCCTCCATTGACCCCACCATTGATTGGACTGTGCTCTCAGCAACACCAGATGCTTGCAACTGTGCTACAACAGAAGCACACATGTTTAATACAAGATTGTTGTCAACAGAGAGCTGGGTAGTTGTTGGAGGGTCTGCACTGACTGCCTGTGAAGTTGAGGGCTCACAAACTTCATTCTGAGTGTCCACATTGTCATCAGTATAAGTCAAAACAACATCTCTATGAAAATGAACAAGATGCTTCTTGAAACCTGAATAGGTGCAAAATGATACACAACATCCCGGCTGTCCACATTTCAAACGTAATGTCTTTCCAGGATATAAACCATGGTGGAGTCTTAAATGCTGACAAAGCAATGCAGAACTTGTGTGGTGTGCCTTACAGACATAACAAAGAAACATGTTTGCACCCAGGGATTTATAAATATATATATATATTAATGTGGTATTAACTAGAGCCAGTATTTGTAACTGATTTGAAAATAATTCAATTCCTGTTCTGAATTAATTTTCAAGCAGAAACATTATGTTAAACACTGTAAATTTGATACTACACAATATTACTCTTTTGTAATCTCTATTGGCTGTAGTTGGTGTCTTGACCTCTGATCAAAAGTTAGGGTTTGCACTAACACATGGGCAAAATACAGTAAAAAATGAATAAGTATCCTATACCAAAAATTAAATATTGGAGTTTGACTTTAGTTGTCACTGCATGTTTTCTGGTGGTATGGTGATAGATTTTTGTGTATCTTTGTCAGACAGCAGCAGGGGGTAACAGACTGTGGCTGGGTATTGTCTTTGAGTATCCTTTTGGCTCTGCGGTCTGATACCAAGGTTGCACTGTAAATGGGCACAAGTTCTTGGCAGGTTGTATCACTGGCTACAGAGCCTTCATACAGGGCCTAGCATGAATCATTTTAGTTTAAGAGTCAGTATCTCCACTTAATGTTATTGAGGGGAAAAAAGTCTAGTTGTCTCCTCCACACATCCATATAGGTAAATGTTTGACACTGAAGCTGTGCTATTTCTCTGTGTTAACAAGGACAGTGTTGATAAATGGTGAGAAATGAATATTTTAATGGTAAAAATGATTGTATTTGTTTTGCTTTTTCAATTCTGGTGCAGGTGGTTGCAGTAAGATAACTCATCCCCCAGTCAGTACTCCTGACACAAACTCTGAGGTGGTCCTTGCTCCAGAGACTGTTGGTATGCACTTTATTTGGTCCTGATTAGCCATTAGTGTAATGTTAGATATTTTTGTACTTGTATCTAGATGGTAGGTGTTAGAGTTAAAAACACTCTGTAAACTCAGTCTTAAGAACAGCAGTTACAATGTTTTGCTTTGACTTTTTTGTACTATTTTTTCAGAGGCATTTCTACAAGATCTCCAGCAGTCACTTAGTGATACCACAGGAGATGACGTGGAAGCATCAGCTTCTCTTCCCATTCAGGCTTCGACAGACTGGAGCACACGAAAAAGTCTCTTTTCAGAGAGCTGGAGGGCTGAAAGACCACGTCTGGTTAA
>RPOG01004936.1:0-12478 GCA_008086565.1 Thalassoma bifasciatum | reverse complement strand
ACCGATTCCAATACTTGTGCTGTGGGCATCGGCCCATACGTAGTACCGATCCGATATAAGTATGTTATAAAAAAATATGATACTGTGCCTGCATGACTGTGATATGATTATCATTGTGGTAAGGCCTGGCTCAAGTGAAACACTTCGTAAAATATGGAAAAATACAGAAAATCAAAACCATTCATTTTAACATTTATTTTCAAATTTAACAACATAACGGTATCCAGTGTGAAATATTGCAACATCGCTGACATGATTGTGCTAAAGAAATATTTATATTTTGGAAATTTTAACCTAAAGTGTGTGTTTTTGGTTTGATTTTTTTCAAGGACGTTATGAAGTCAGCATGCCTGAGCTGACTTGTGAAGCCTGCAATGTCACCTGGACTGCTGGAATTGATGATGTTTTGCAAAGTGACTACTGGCCAGCTACCCTTCACTTTGCTACTATTTATGCCACAGATGTTTTCTTCTCATTTGAAGAAATGAAAATGGCTGCACCTGGTCTGTCCTGTCAAGCATTCTTAAGAATGTTAGATCAACGAACAGTCCGCTTTGGTCGTGTGAGTTAAGTTTCTTTCTGTTTTCATCTATTTAAGTTGTAATTGAAAAGCTGTGTCCATTAAATGTATTCATTCGCTGTCAATGTAATTTTTTTGTGGTAGACTGGGAAGATCTCAGCTGACAGCTTTCTCAAAAGTTTCTTTGAGTGGGAGGCTGTACGATATGAGGTGGACAGCATCTGCAAAGAAGAGCCCTTCACCTGTCCTGCATGTAGCCCCCATATGCTTGCAGTTTCTGTGGATGGAAATCACAAGCATTACCGTTTCAAGTGTGCAGCAAAGTATGATAAAACATTCATAATGTTATAGTGTTTGAACTATATACCAACATACAACTCTTGTAGTGTTCACTGATTACCCTTGAAAGATCATGATCTGTTACTTTGCTATATTTAGGTCAGAGGAACAGGCCATTTTTGACTGTGTCTTCATAGCAAAGGACAGAGAAGTGGCAAAATGTGTGGACTACATACACAGCACAACTAAACATGTAATGTTGCAGACTACAATTATACATACAGGAATGCACTAATCTCTAATGAAACGGCTTAGAAAGGTAACTGTGGATCATTTTCATCCATCTATGTTTATTTGGTAGGTCTCTGGAAGAGGTATTTGTGGAGGAGAATGGACAGCAGCCAGAGAGACCTCCCAAAGGTCGATAAGCAAGCTGGATGAGGAGGGACTGGAGCTGGCAGTCTGTCGGCACGGATTTCTCCTCTGTGCCCTTAATATGTACAGGGGAGAGATATTTGCCTATCCCCTGTACATTCAAAGAAAACTGGTCAGTAGGATTAATGCTACTTTTTTTTTGCATGGATGTGACATGCAAGTACTGGCCATATCTCCAAAGGGTAGCAAAAAGCTGCCCAGAGCTCCAGCCACTTCTAAGCATGAAGCCTTTCCTCTCTGTGTTTCATGCCAAACCACACGACTTCAAATGTGAAGTAAGCAATCATTCCTTGAGACAGAATCAGTTCATGTGAAAACCTCCCCACCATCACATCGACAATGAAAAGTTATAACATACCTTGCATTCATTACATTTCAAACAGGTGAAATGGAGTGGTGCATATCAGGAGGGAGCGGGATTAACCCTTGGTGAGGAGGTGGAGCAAGTCAATGCCTTCCTCTCCCGCATGGCAGTGACCACTAAACACATGTCAGAAGCAGGTGGGATAGCATAAACTCCCTGAAGGTGTAAGAAACGAGTGGAATAGTGATAACCTCCTGTTTTCTGTTGCAGGGCGTACTGACATGCTAACACTAATGTCCAGGCGCTGGAACCAGCAAAAGAAAAGAAACTTGGCCACCTCACTGTGCAACAGATATGTGAAAGTAATAACATGATTTTTTTGGGTGATAAATCCTCTTTTTTCATGGCAGTACTTTAAGCTCTAGGCTTCAATGTTTATTACTTTTTACTTATCAATTCCATCTGTAGACCACGAGAGCTCTGGGAAACCAGTTACACAACCAGGAATCCCTGAAGGTGGAGTTGGCAGTGACTGACAGCCAGCTGGAAGAGTGGGTCAGGGATGTCAAGGAGTGGGCAGAAGGTAAGAAATTATGACCCTCTTTTAGTTTTTTATTATTTTACAGAACAGACTTGGTGGCAGACTTTCATGTGGCCATTATCAATGAATTTCCATTTTCAGTCTCAGAAGTAATGATCACACCTGCTGGTAACATTCTGTATTACCTGGTTTGTCAAGCAGCACTGAGGATACTCTCTGACACTTTGTACTGGAGTTCCTTGATGTCTCAATTTCAGTCATTTACTAAATGGTTTCCCACTTATTCTATAGAGAGAAGAGATGCTTTATGTCTGCATTTATTCTAGAGCAGAATTTGGCTTACAAAACCATCATTTCCAGTCCAGTACTTTATCATAGTGGTAATTCAGAGTTGTATAAAAAACAATATAACATTGTGCTATTGTTATAGATTACTTGATGCAACATGCATGTGTCTTCTCCACAGCAACAACTCCCAAACATCGGCTCATTTATAAATAAAATAAAAAACTTTATAAAACATCAAAATAAAACACTTGAAGAAGTTTTGAAATTAAATTTGAGACGAGTTAAAAAGTCACTTTGCTCATAAAAATACGTGGTACTGGTATATATATTATATATATATATATATATATATATATATATATATTCTAATGTAATGTAGGTACGTTTTGTATTTCTTTTGTTTGCTGTATTGGGGGTCTATTTTTAGTGTGACACCCACTCACACGCAGACGTGACGTAGCTGCACTTTCCCGGCAAAAGTTGTGCAGCTACTGATCTGGTAAGATGTCTTTTAGCTCCCTCCTCCCTTTTATTAAGTTAGCTTGTTCAAAAATTCTCCAATCTGCCTAAAACTGTTTCTAATGAGTGTTGTAGCTTTTCTTGACTCATTAATGTTTTTTGTGATCACAATTTGTCACTAAAGTAGTCGTTAAATGTTGCGGTTGCGTCGGAGATTAACAACTAGCCTGTGTGTTCTGTGACCTGCANATATATATATATATATATATATATATATATATATATATATTCTAATGTAATGTAGGTACGTTTTGTATTTCTTTTGTTTGCTGTATTGGGGGTCTATTTTTAGTGTGACACCCACTCACACGCAGACGTGACGTAGCTGCACTTTCCCGGCAAAAGTTGTGCAGCTACTGATCTGGTAAGATGTCTTTTAGCTCCCTCCTCCCTTTTATTAAGTTAGCTTGTTCAAAAATTCTCCAATCTGCCTAAAACTGTTTCTAATGAGTGTTGTAGCTTTTCTTGACTCATTAATGTTTTTTTGTGATCACAATTTGTCACTAAAGTAGTCGTTAAATGTTGCGGTTGCGTCAGAGATTAACAACTAGCCTGTGTGTTCTGTGACCTGCAGCAGGAGAGGGAGGGAGACTCAGCCACTGTGTGTGTGTGTGTGTGACTCTTGCCTGTGCCCCTTACAGGTATGTTTAGACTATCGTCTCTTGTTTTATAAATTGAAAATGAGAAGTTGAAATGTTGTTGATGGATAAAAGGACAGAAATATGTTTTTATATTGTTATATTATTGTAAAGATGCACTGTTAGACAAAATGAAAAAAGTTGTGCAGCTACTGATCTGCAGGAGAGGGAGGGAGACTCAGCCACTGTGTGTGTGTGTGTGTGTGACTCTTGCCTGTGCCCCTTACAGAAATAAATGAAAAGAACCTGCAAACTATGCGAGTGACTCCTGTGCTGACAAACAACCATCTTAAGTCTGCTACACCAACACAGATGAGTCTGCTGCCTTGGCCAACAGAATTGAGGTCCTGGTCACAAGCATCAAGAGACGCTCAAAACGTCTTTACAAAGACGCAGACAGCAATAAAAGTAGAGCAAGAGTCCGCTGTAAGATTAGGGAGGAGAGGCAGATTCTCTCCTCTTTTGTTGATAAATACAATGGGATGGTTCAGAGCACAGAGAGTCTGTGCTTGGAGACCATTCTGTCTGTAGAAGCAGCATGGCCATGGCAGCTACTGCACAGTGGTAGGTACACTAGTCTGTTGAAAAGATCCTGCAAATGTGTCACATCTGTAGTGCCTGAAATCAATCTGTAACTCCATAAATCAACACAGATCCTTTGAATGCTGACCTTTCTTATGTATGAATTGTTCTTTGGTCATAAATGCTTTCCAGACTCTGTAGATTTCAGAACAAAGAGAAGAGCGTTCGACATTGTCATGTCAGTAAGGAGACTTCAGGAGGAGAAGAAGATTCTTGTCACAGAGATGAACCACCACTGGAAGTCCAGCTCGCCGTGATTCCCTAAAAGAGCTCTCCTGCTTGGTTACTTCTGTGGCATTGCAAGGTACATGCTTAAATAGGGCTGAACAATAAATCTTTTTTTTATTTTAAATTTTTGTGAATTTTAAATCGTAAAATACTTACACGAATAGTCAAAGGACCACTATCTCAATGATTATGACCAAAATAGGATAATACGCTTTCCAAGCGGTACCCCGGATTCACTTCCACCAAATTTTCCGGACGTCTCGTAGTACTTTTTTTTCGTCGTCCTGTTGTCCCTCTAGTACGCTAATGTGAGGCAGAAGTACCTGCATGTTTTGACTGAACGTCTCTGGTTGAAGAATGTCTCACAAAGTCTAGTAACCCTGTCACTGAGACTGAAGAGACTACTACTTCTCTGAAACCCCTGCAGCAAAACCTTCAGTTCTTCAAGCTTTTAAACATTTGAACTGCAAGAACTACAGCCTTCTCGCACAGGCTTATAAATATTGCTTAACCTCTTATGCTCCACCAGGTTAGTGACTGTGTTTGCCATTCCTCTGATGTCATCAAAGTATAAACAGTAACACTTTTGTCAAACGTGGGAACGCAACCTACGTTACAAGTTAAGATTCTTCACATTTCAGCTGTTGAGTTCTTTTTACAATTTACTAGACCTGGAAAATGTAATTAGTGAAAGAAACATGTCCGTAGCCCATATCCTGAATATTCACTCTCCTTTCCACCAGAGGAATCCAGAGTTCAAACATATCAAAAGTGTTGTTTCATCAAATTATTCCAAGCAGTGAAATTTCTCCTGTAAAGTCTGTTGTCGTTCTCATCAATAACAGCAGCTTCACAGTCTTATAGCATTTCTTCCTCAATGTGAATCTGGCAAAGCTGGGCACATTTATTTGCTTAGACTTCTGCCTACAAGACAGAAGAGTCCACATCTAGATACTGAGGGATTTGATGCTGGGAGAGCCTGATTTATACAACAACTGCTCTCTGCTTGACTGGCCAGAAGTGTTAGGTGCAGTTGCGTAAAAGCTCTCTAACAGGCGCGATTATTGGCTATCTGCCCTGTCAATCACTCCTACAGAAGCNACTCACAGGAGGCGGCAGAAAGATCACAGAGAGCAGAGGAGTCTTCTCAATGAGTTTGACTTGCACAAGGAGTGAGCAGTTTACAACAAAGGCAACTTCCTCTCACTGAAGATCAGAGTCTTCAGAATACATTCGTATAGCTTGGTATCCGCCTCATGCTCATTATACAAGAATATATTGGCACGCTTCACAAAGTGTTATTCATATGCATAAGGATGTGATTACATTTCATTTATAAGAGTCTTTATCAGGCTGAGTGACCTAATCCTGTGTCTGTAAGAGGCGGAGAGGGGAGGGAAGATGTAGAAGGAGGCTGAGAGGAGAGGGAAGGTGGAGGAAGGAAGCTCAGAGGAGAGGGAAGGTGAGGAAGGAAGCTCAGAGGAGAGGGAAGATGGAGGAAGGAAGCTCAGAGGAGAGGGAAGATGATGAAGGCGGCTGAGAGGAGAGGGAAGATGATGAAGGCGGCTGAGAGGAGAGGGAAGATGTAGAAGGAGGCTGAGAGGAGAGGGAAGATGTAGAAGGAGGCTGAGAGGAGAGGGAAGATGTAGAAGGAGGCTGAGAGGAGAGGGAAGATGAGGAAGGAAGCTCAGAGGAGGAAGAAGAATCAACAGGGAGAAGGTAAAGAACCAATTCCTCCTCTGGTCCTGGTTCAGCCTGCCTGTCTGCAGGAGGACTTGGAAGTTGACAGGGGTCCATCTGAGGCACAGGACTGTCTGTCTGTGGAACATGGCTCCGATCACCACCATTGCTGCTCTGTACCTGCTGTGGAGAAGTCAGCTGCGGGCTCGGCGCCGTCGTCAGTACTGGGTGCATGCTACCTTACAGAGGCGTGTGAGCTCGGTGAGTTCCACCGTCTCTTGCAGGAGCTGCGTCTGGACGACGGCAGGTTCCAGCAGAACTTCCTCCAACAGCTCTTTTCAGAGCCACCCAAACATCCTAAAGAGCAAACGTCCTGCAGTATCACTACACAGTCCCAGAAATAAAATGAAATGAAAGCATGAATGTCAGCACATCATGTTTTATGTGTTATATATAGCAGATTTATCACAATTTAGGTTGTAGGCCTGTCACAATCATTAGATCATTTAATGAATGAATGAATGAAAACAAGCTCATTAATTTAGCCAGCCTTGATGTGTTGACAGGTATGTGTGTGTTTCTTTTCCTCCTCCTCCTCTCTCTCTCCCAAACACACTGGATGAGAGAAGAGAGTTCACTCTGTGTATTTGTCTTCTAAAATAGAGCCATTTTAAAGCTTAGACATTCCAATCTTGAAAAGTTAAACTTTATTGCTATATATTATCATTATGTTAATTTAAAAATAATATAGACAACAATATTATCTGCAATATTCGTAGAACTATTATCATCCAGCAGAATTTGTCATTGTGACAGGCCTATTAGGTTGTAATTAATTTTTAAAAGTGTATAATCTCTTACTTATAAAACACAATAACAGAGCTAATTAGCTTTCAAAAACATTCTTTTGATTAGATGGCAGTGTGTCTGCCACTTTTTTTTATAAACATATTTACCTATATAATATATCTTTAGTCTGATATTTGTCTGTAGAGATGTGATAAAAGACAGCAAAAGCAATACAAGCAACACATTTATTATTATAGATATAAAAAATGATCTTATTCACACAAAAAATAAACTCTTAAATAAATAAAAATAATAAAAAAAACAAAACAGAAGAGCCTCAGGGACACGTACACAATTCCTCGATAGCCAGCCCGTTCCCTGCAGAGATTGGTACCCCACGAGTTAATAAACTACTCAACTGGGTCCAGATTAAGCACAACTGTGCCAGCTTCATAAATAAGTCTATAAATTTGAAATTTTACATGAGCCTTTACTTGGGGCTCCAATCTCTCCAGGGAAGGAGCGAGGCTATCGAGGAATAATTGATCCTCAGAGCAGGGAGGCTGTGGTGCAGGAGGATGAGACTGAAGAGCCTGGAGCAGCAAACGCTGGATCTCCTGGTTGTTTGTGTCCTCATCCTCCCGCACCCTTTTGGTTCTCTTCTTCCCTATATATCAAAGAAACACAATGCATAAAATCAATGTGTGTGTGTGTGTGTGTGTGTGTGTGTGTGTGTGTGTGTGTGTGTGATAATGCAAAGACTGCACACCTTATGTAAAAAAAATAAAAAGAGGCCAAAATTTGTCGTGTACATACCACACCGAGGTGTTGCAGATAAAGATAGGGCAGCAGCAGGGGCAGAGGTAGAAGGGCCAGGAGTTGGGGAAGCTGGTGGGGCCGGGGAAGCTGGTGGGGCCGGGGAAGTGACAGCAGGCTCGTCCTCCTCATCAGGAAATTCTTCTTTTGCATTTATGACAAAAATGTATGAATTTTACAAACATAAAAATACACTCAAATCAAACAGTTCAGCCACAGTAAAACCAAGTTTCCACAACACTTTTTAAACTGTTGATTAGTTGAGGCTGTGAGAAATAAATACATTTGCTGAGTCTGACAGCAGGCATCCTCCTACATGATGATGTATTTTTTAAACAAACCTCTCTGAGATGAGCCCGCTGTCTCTTCTTCTTCCTCCAACTCCCTACTCTGGGGGTCCAATCCTCCTCGACCCCCTGCTCCATGTTTCCACTTGTTGCTCTTGGAGCAATAAAGGGGTGGAGGAAAGAAAGGACCCCCAGGTACCTCCACTTCTTTCCTGTCCCTGCTGCTGACCCACTCTTGGGGAGCTTCCTGCGCTCTCTTGTGTACGTGTCCCTGAGGCTCTTCCATTTATTCTTACACCTATCAACTGTAAAAACATAACGCACGTAGATCGATTCATTTTAAATAGATGCCTTTGTTGAATCAACAAGAGAGGAGACGTTAGTCAAGCTAGCCATATTAGCATGTCAACATGCTAGTGCAACAGACTGAAAAAAAGTGATGCAATACGAGCAAAACAGAGAAAAAAACTGACTTGGTTCTCCAAGCTCCTGGCTTATGCTCACCCAGGCCTTGTCCTTTATGTGCCTGTCCCTGTATAAAGGACAGGTCACATCATACAGCTCTGGGTGAGCAGCGATTATCAGTCCCTCCATTTTTGTAAAGACAGTGGGAAGTGTGGGAAAGTCCGCCGAAACCCCAGAACGCTCTGCGTCAGTGATGATGTCCACGCTGATTGGCTGTCCCAGCACGACAAAACGCTTGCTCGCTGGAAAAGTTCAATTATTTCAACTCGACGCTTGAACGCTCCACATCCCCGATGGAGCGTCAAATCGTGGGTTTAGATTGACTGTGTATGTAATATTGACGCGCGACAAATTTTTATCGCTTTTGGTGGGTACACACCGTAAGGCAAACATCACACAGTCAACAGGCAGGCCCCTCCCACTCCAACAGAAGAGAATACGGAACTTCCGGATAAACTATGGCCCTGCCTGTAACTCTGGGGCCTTTTCCACACTGCAGGTGTGGATATCATAAGGTAAGTGACAATGTTTTTTTTATTTACTGTAGATATTCTTGTTAACTAGTACTGCCATAAACTATTGTGTGAACTTCTCTGATCTGCAGTTCCCATGTTGAACGTGAAAGTCGATTGTTGTCGCATCTCTTGTGCTTCCTTACTACACTGTAAAACCTAACAGTGTATCTTAATAAACGAAGTAAGTTAAAATAACTTAATTCCCTGAAAAAGTGGCAGCCACTCATTTCAATGAAGTTGGTCTAACTCAAAAATGAATAACTGTAGTAGTAACTCAGTAGAGTTAATTACATGCATTTTTCTGTCATCGTTTAAGTATTTTTCAATCATTTGAAGCTTGTTCAAAAAACTTATTTTGTTTAAGTAGATTTGAACTCATTTTATCTGAGTTGAAAGAGCAGACCCTGCTGATCTGGGTTGGAGACCCTGATGCATCTGAGACAGACATGAGGCCTGCACCAGAAGCCATTGTTACTGTGCACCTGAACCGAGGGGAGTGTGCAAATGTAGTACTCCTCTTTACCTGTTGAAGATTACCACCCAGCCAGCATTTGTATGTGGGGCCATACCTGCATTAACCACTAAATTTAACAATAAAGTTACAACCTCTTATAATGCCAAAGACAAGGTGAACTTCATTTTTCCCCAGTCTGCTCTGCAGACAGATCCACCAGCCACACAGACCAGATCAAGTTCAGGGAGACAACCCCCCCCCAGACCCGGCCGCACAGACCAGATCAAGTTCAGGGAGACAGAAACTTCTGTGCAGCACTGAATAAAGATGCATGCACCTGCCAGGAGCTCGTAAACTCACTGAGCTTTTATACACACACACTGATTTTAAGCAAATAGATCACAGGTGAGGATGGTTACCTTAAGTAGACATTCAAACACTTTTGTGTCAAATATTGTGCATGTTGTCAGGACAAAACCACCAGGATGTGTAAACTTTTGAACAGGGTCCTTTTGGTACTTTTTGTTGTCATTATGATTTAAAAAGAATAAACAGCTGTTTGTTAATGACTGTCTTGACCCAACCACTAACCATGAGTGATTCAGAGGTTTTTGTGCTATTATTCATATTTTCTGAAGAAAGGCCAAAAAAATTGGCACAACTATATCAGTCATTCTTGAGTCGGGACAAAACATGTCCTACAGAGAAAAGTCTCATTTATATGAGAAATAAATAAATTTATCATGATTGACATATTTGCACATTTTAATTTTAAGAAAATCTGTATACCTCTTTTTATGTTTTTGCATACAGTTTAATCTTTTTTCAGAGATTTTGTTTAAATGTACAGTCTGTGACCAGAAGGCCCATGTTATTAAATTTGTCCTCACCAAGAGGTCACAATAATGATAAGCCCAAAAAAACTGAAAAGAATTCCAAAATTATTAATACTTATCCACCAAATAAAAAAGAAGGGTTATAAACACACAAAACAATGCACACAGGGAACATCAAACAATATTTTCCATAAAATCAGTTTATTAAAGTTGTGTCCTCAGTTTCTGTCAACTCTGTCAGATTTAAAAAAAACAAAAAAACTCATTAAATCAGGCAATAGTGTTGTCTGCTATTTACCTTAGGACCCCACACCGTCCCCTGGCTGTGGTAGACTCACCATCATCACACAGACTCTGGTAAGTTTAAATTTTTTTCATATTTTAAATAAATGTTGGTATTCCTAATGTCACACCTGTGCCTTGTCAACTCAGTCATTCAGCAATTATATAATTTTTGAATACATAGTTCATTGAATTGAGGCATTTTAATGAGTTTAATGAAACAGCTAGCTACTGAGAGAAAACTAGCTAGCTGCAGTGTATAGAACAAGTTTTGGCGGGAAAATACTTGCCCTTGAGTCAACTCCGTCAGACGTCAACTCCGTCAGGTTCCATGTCTGACGGAGTTGACATGTAAGCTGATGGAGTTGACAAATCAACATATAACCTCTTAATGTACTAATGTAATACTGTTTGTGAATTTAGTTGAAGCATTAAAATGTAAGTTGAGTGTTTTATTTAACATTGACATACATATATGACGTAAATGACATTATTTATNAGAACAAGTTTTGGCGGGAAAATACTTGCCCTTGAGTCAACTCCGTCAGACGTCAACTCCGTCAGGTTCCATGTCTGACGGAGTTGACATGTAAGCTGATGGAGTTGACAAATCAACATATAACCTCTTAATGTACTAATGTAATACTGTTTGTGAATTTAGTTGAAGCATTAAAATGTAAGTTGAGTGTTTTATTTAACATTGACATACATATATGACGTAAATGACATTATTTATTCATACAGTGTAACCTACAGTTTTTACTTGTTGAGCATGGGTAGGCTTTGTCTGCTTATGATTGTCACTTGTTACACATATTCAATTTCAAATCCATAATGCTAATTTTATCTAATAGATGACACCAAAAACTACCCACTGCACCTTTAGAAATAAATCAGTCAGTCAGTGAATCAATCATGTCATTGCTACTATCTTGGCAAGGACACACTTTAAAAAGATATTTTTTTTGAAAATTTGATTCCATAGTCTTATTTTAATTCATTTTTGTTTCTTCAATTTGTATCTTAGGAAAGCATGGCTAAACAGAAATTATCAGTTGAGGAGCAAAGGAGAAGAAATAGAGAGTACCAGAGAAAGAGAAGAGAAAAATTAAACACACTGGGTCTCTCGTTTGTATTGTACGTTCTCTCCCTTTCTGTTTCCACCTCCTCCTCTCAGGTTCTGTTTTTTCATTGTGTCTATCCACTCTACCCTCTGTCCCGTTTCTCCTTGTTCTCAAAGTACTGGAGAGAGGCACAGAAAAAGTCCAGACAGAAAAGGTCCAATGAAGGTGCAGTGCTGGAGGGAAACACCCCCCAGATAGTCCTGAAGATCAGAATATTCAAGAATACAATGCCAGACACAGGGAAGGGAGAGGAAAAAAAAACAGAAAAGGGCATTCAAGAGAAATAAAAGCTTTAAAAGAGAAGCTTAAGAAGGTAACGAAACAACGAAACAAACTGAGGAAACAAAAATGGTGAAGAAGAAAGGCTACAAATAAAACACCTCTGGACTCACCAGGCACAGAAACAGAGAGGATGCTATCAGGAAGTCAAATTAAGAATCCCAAAATCAAGAAAACCCTTCTATTCCACAACATCCTCAGAAGAGAGCTTAAGAAAAACACACAAACTCCTGGGCCACGGCGTCAGGAGCCAGCACTAAGTGTGTCATCAGGCAAGATTTTAAAGAAATATCGTCTCCTTCACCAAATCCAGCAGTTTGGGTTAACCTACAAATGAATGAGAGGAAAGAAAAATATGACTAAAAAGCCAACATTCCTACAAGATATCACACAGACTAGACAGAAAGAGCAGAGACTGGTTTAAAGTACAGCACAGAGCTAATTCAAAATCAGTTCCTACAGACAGTCATCACTGGTCTTCAAGATGACACAATTAGGGCCGACCTGAAACCCTACCTACAAGACCCAAAGATTAAAGATGAAGTCCTTCTGGAAAAGATGACAGCTGCATACAGCTTGGAAATGGAACGACAGAACAAGCTTGCAACAACTACCAA
>RPOG01004935.1:0-38265 GCA_008086565.1 Thalassoma bifasciatum | reverse complement strand
CCCCCTCAGCACGACTCCGGGAGCTTCCAACAGACTATACTTAAAGATTCTCTCCGCTCTGACGTTAAGGTGTGCGATGTACCGGATACTAATCCCACTCATGCTTGGACAGCTTTATCAGAGCGGTGGAGTCTATTAGAGATGAGAGGTGTGAAATAGCAAAGAGATCACACACAAGCATTCATTTGTTTTCACACCTTCTGAGTGTCTTTGTCTTAAATTAGAAAGATAAGATGGATTTCATTTATGCCTCTCAGGGTGACTCACTGTTTTTCCTCACTTCATTGCCTCCCTGTCGGCCGTGGTCATGAGGGAAACAGAGAATTCCCTTACTCTCTCTTTTCTCCCTCAGCTCTATCGGTATTTAAGGGGCTGACACCTTCCACGAGTGTCATGTGATTAACAGCGTTTCCGAGCAGGGAGATTGGAAAGTGAATAAAATAAAGATAAATACTTCTGACTTGCTACCCCTGGCTCAGATCTGAGGTCAAGGGTTTCCTGCTAAATTATGTGTGAGGCTTTTTACAAGAGGGACGTCATCTTTGGCTTCCCATGCCTAATTAGGTTGGACGATAGTGAGCAGCGTGGTTTTAATTTAGGGATCTTTGTTCTAAAATTTGCAATCTTCACTCGTGCTTTTGTAAGTCAAGCAAGTGTAACAAATAGATGAAACTTTTCTTTCTCTTTCTAAAAAAGCTTCTAACAAGACTTAATGAAAAAACTATCTCAACCATGTCTAATGCTGTACATTTGCATTCCATTCCAACAATGATCTCCAGGTTCCACCATCAACTATGAAAATCTACTCTTTTACCAAATAATAAAACAAACAGGTGGCCCACACAAGCCCCTGCCAATTCTCTGGTACAGTTACACAATCATCCTGGTTCCTCTTGTTGTCCTGATGCTTGTTTTCTCTTAATGTTTCAGCAACAACAATGTGAGCTGAGCAGGTTCAGTGGTTACACTGGTGCGGTAACTGCATGCACAATATAGGTTATTATGTGAGGTCGCAATGTTGGTTGATTTTACATCTCAAATTATGACATTAATGTTTATGAACACAACACCTGAACTGGGCTCCTCCTCTGTAGCTCAGTGCCAGTGGCTGTGCATGCCCACTGCCTTTTATCAAAGCTAATAACTGTAGCTTTGTGAACACACTCACCAGCCCGCCGAGCACCTGCAGCATTGCATTTATAGGTACACCTGACTTCCTGCAGGCAAATGAGGTATCTTGTAAATGTTGTATCAGTCTTTCATGTGTCTTACAGCCACTATTGTAGCTCCTCGGTGTAACTTCTGTAAATGTTTTAACTGGTCATTAATATAACAGATCTTAAACCAAAAACCTAATAATTTTTTGCCTGAAATACAACAACTTGTTACATTCTGGGTTTTACTAACTTACTTTTGTAACATTTCAGGCTCGGCACTTTTGTTACATCTTCAAAAAGTTAAAAGAATTTGGGTTTAATTACATTCATTCTTTATCTTATTTTAGGTGGTTGTTATGTTTCAGTTCATGTTACCTATGGGGCTTTAACACAACTTCTTAGATTATTTTTTTTCATACATGAATACCTGAACTGTTTTCATTTCCTTTAAAACTTAACTGAGTTTTATTTAAATATTATTCTGTAAATTTGTCTTTTTTATTTTTTAAAATGTGTACCTTGTATCTTTATATTATCACAATGAAATAAATTTCATACTATTTTGAAAATGATTTCGCGGCCCACTTGCAATACCTTCACGGCCCACCAGGGGGCCACAACCCACAGGTTGGGAATCATTGATATATTCAGTGCTTAACAAACTTATTGGACCACCACCCGGTGTAAGTTGTTTGCCATTACTGCCTTAAGTTATAAGTATATTGCTGATTTCCTGAATATTTTGTATGTTTCTGTTATGGTTAATCATAAGTGCAAGTCTTTTAATCAACATGTCATGATCCATGAACATTCTGCCTTGTTACTGCACAGCAGAAAACACTTCAAGCATATTTTTCTGTGCTTCCTGTTTTGCTTCGTGATTGACAAATTAGTTATTTACTTTCATTTATAAACAGAAATATTAGTTTTAGTGGATGTTTGTTTTTCTTGATTAATTTCAACAAGCTGCTTTTGTATATAGTTATTAAACTAAAAACACAGGAATTGAATATTTTTGTCCTCGCTTGGTTTGGTTTTTATGTAGTGACACATGAAGAGATTAAGGTGTGGAATTGAAACTAAGTCAAGAGTATGTGAGTATCCTTCCATACTATTGGAGACATTGTTGACTCTGGAAAGACCATAGATCAACCAAGTTGGTCAAACGAGGTGTCAATCAAAAGCAATAATGATGCTGTGCTATTGAGATTTGAAAATCCTCACGGAATCTACAAGGCTTTATGTCCAAGTCGGTTAATGGGTTGAGATGCCCTACCCTGATTGAATTGAGTATTTACCTGTTCTGTGGGCTTGTACGGTATTAGCATTGGATATAATTATAAAGGGAAAACACTGAATGATGAGCCACTTTAAATGTTTTTCTAAAGAAACATTTCTCCCCAAAAGCTTTCACTCCCTTTATACGTGGAAACTAAATTGTCTGATGAGAGGCCGGTGACCCCGTGTTCTTTTCCTTTCCCCCTTTCTGCTGGCTATGAAATAATTGTGGGAAACTCGTTCAACTTAACAAAAGTAAAAATAAAACTTTGAAATATTAGTCACTTGGGTCGTGAACTGTGTAGCTGTGATGTCTAGTTACTAATTTAAGATTATTAATAATTGAGCTCATCTCCTTCATTAGCCAAGTATGAAAAGCATTTTCTTTTTATCCTTTGTTTTTCAATTATGCTTTTTTTCCCACTGAGGTAATTGTGTGCTCTCACTATGAAACAAAAAACTGTTTTCTGAAATATTATTTGATTAGAGTAAACACTTCAACACAGAAAATTATTTTTAAGTTGCCCATGATAACCTCTATTAAGAAGTGTTTTTTTTTGTTTGTTTTTTATTTTTTTTCCTATCTTAGCTTCAATTTGACAACCAACCAAGTGCTTTGGCTACTAGTTGAAGCTAGTTGCTCATCATGACCCGCACACATTATGGTGTAAAACAATGGATCAACAAACTGCACTGAGTAACTGTTGTGAAAATTTTCTACGGAGCACTGATGGGAAAATGCATCAGGCACCCTATTACCGACACACAGCAGAGCATTTGCAATGAGAGGGGAGAATAATGCTTTTCTTTGGAGTTGGTGGAGACCAAAACTGAGCTTGTACAGACAGGACATTGAGCCAAAACATCCTCATCAGATAGGTATTCAATGATGAGCCAAAGCTGTTTCAGAAGGAAACATCTTGCTGAAAGTCGTTAAGCAGTGACATTGGTTTCCTAAACCTAAACAAAGGTCAGTCTCTTCTCTCTTCATGGTTTAGTTGGTGGAGTGGTTTGGTGTTTGGTGTTTGTCATGAAGCTGTTTGATTTTTTCTTTTTACAGCTTTGACCAGTAAAAGCTTATCTCTGGAGTGTCAACAAATCAATCTGCAGTAGGTGTCTATGGTGTCATTTCGGCTGAATTGCATTTTTCTTTGTCATACTGCCCTCTACTGGTCTGGTTGTGAAATGCAATTACTTTTTTTTTCCCTTCATATATCACTGTCCTGTTTTTCATAACCCCCAGTAGACACACAGATTCAGACAAAGGGCCACAGGAATCATAGAGCCAGAACTTCCAGATCTAAATTCTTTCAGGATTATATGCTGACCAGTCACAGCATTTTAAGAGCACTGATTGGTGAAGTGAAGAGCATTGATTACAATGTAACATTGTCATCTACCAGTAGCTATGGTGTGATGTGCAAATGATAAATATTTTTGTCCTTAAGTTTGACAGTAAGAGCTACTTACTCTTCTGGGTTTTTCTCAGTCTGCAGTGGTCAGTGCCTGCTATGAGGTTTTGGGGGAAGTAAAACAATGAACCAATAACAAAGTCATAAGTTGTCAAGACTCAGCAGCGCCTGAGGGGAGCAAGATCGATCTGGTTGGTCTGGTCCAAAAGAACAGTTTCTGTAGCTCGTTTTACTAAAGAAAGTCAATGTTTTTTTCTAATAGAAAGAGTTAAACACATCATCACACATAGTTGTATAATCGTGCCATTGCTAACAATACACACTTGAACCCTGTTTCCACCAAGCGGTTGGGTATGGACCAGGACAGTTTGGTATGGGTCAGGTTGGCAAAGACTGATCCTGTTTGCATTTCTACAGACGACTGTGCCCTTCTTGGTGGGCGGTGTGTAAGCGGCATACTAATAGCTATGTCAGCTACAGTACAGCTCAAAAGTTTAAAGTTTGGACACACCTTCTCATTCAACGCCTTTTCTTTATTTTCATGACTACTTACATAGAAGATTCTTACTAAAGGCATCAAATCTGTGAATGAACACGTGTGGAGTTATGTACTTAACAAGAAAAGGTGAAATAACTGAAAGCATGTTTTATATTCTAGTTTCTTCAAAATAACCACCCTTTGCTCTGATTACTGCTTTGTATATTTTTTGCATTTTTCAAGAGGTCGTCACCTGAAATGGTTTTCTCTTCACAGCTGTGCCTTATCAGGGTTAATTAGTGGAATTTCTGACTTAATCAATGGGGTTGGGACCATCAGTTGTGTTGTGCAGAAGTCAGGTTAATACACAGCCGACAGCCCTACTGGACAACTGTTAAAATTCATATTATGGCAAGAACCAATCAGCTTATTGAAGAAAAACGAGTCGCCATCATTACTTTAAGAAATGAAGTCAGTCAATCCAGTAAATAGTCATAAAAATTAAAAAAAATGCAAATTGAATGAAAAGGTGTGTCCAAACTTTTGGCCTGTACTGTACGTAAGAGAGTGATAGCGCAACACAGTGAACCACATTAATGAATTCAATGAAAAAGAAAAGCTCAACATCGTAAACAAACAAAATAATAACAGTAATAATTGATGATGCAATTCTTCAAAGATAAAGAAAGTTAATCTTTGGGAAGTTGACTGGAGATGTAAACATGGTAGGGTTATACGCTATTCCTTATTACACGGAAAGTAAAGTTTCGACCAATTAACATGCTGTAGTGTGTGTAGCTCCACTTTTAGAATCCAAATTGGTATGCCTGGCACTCCGAGAGACAGGTGCTGAAAAGTATGGGTTGGTAATTTGGGGACCTGTGTTTTAGCCAAAGATAACGCCACAAAATGCGTGTGAGATAAACCAAACTGAGCCTCAAGATGGAAACAGGGCTTGGGCTTGTGGACTGTATCATGGTCTCCTTTGTTCCAAGATCTCGGTCAATGGAGTATCTATGGAGTGTGCTGGAAATGTGCTCTGTTCGACAGTGGCCCCTCTTCTCAGCGGATAGGAGCCAAAACACTTCCCAAGGAGAGGGAGGGGTACAGAGCATTTGGCATGAGGTTGCATTGTAACAGCTGATCAGCATACTACAAGCTGGAAAACAAAGACTCATAACATAAACAACAGTTATGTTAATGACTAGTTTATGTATGAATAAACAGAGTAGACTGGTTGTAACTCGTAGGTTCATGTCAAGAACAAGAAATCAGAGCAGAGTCGCAGGTAGCAACTCTGATAAGCTGTTGCACACAGCGACCAGGAGTTGAACCACCTTTAGCAGGCTCTGTACAGGCCAAACTGATGCTGTTGTATAGGCCCTTCCTCTTGCATGCACGCTAAAGCACGTTTACTGGTGCAACAGCAATGCAGAGGCCTTCAAACTGACGGATGTTTCTAGTGCTCTTGAGTGCTTGAAGTGTTTGAGATTTACAACCAGCTCATTGTCCTCATTTGACTTTTACTAGTGTTTGTAACTCTCAGGGCTTTCAGGGTCTGACTCTTTAGCTTGCAGAAGAGAGAAAAAAAAGTAGGAAAGCCATTTCTTTAAGTTGCCCCTTATTTTTCCTTTCCTTCCCTGACTGACAGGTTTCTCCCTCATCCTCCTTTTCCATCTGCTTTCTGCCCTCCACTCTCCCCTCTCATCAATCCCTCCATTAGCTTCCTTGTCTCATCTCTTGTCCCTCAACTTTCATGGTGGTGGCAATGGCAGAGAGTGCCAGATACTCCAGGAGGCTTGTGTGTGAACAGACAGTGGTGTGTAGGTGTGTGTGTGTGTATGTGTGTGTGTGTGAGTTTCATCAGGTGGCATCCAGAGAGCTAAAACATGAAGTTAATGCAAAAGTGCAGACGCACAGTGGTTCTTAATACGGCTTTGTAAAACATTCCTTCATAGTTCAGTCAATCCCTGTTAAAATGATGAAGCATTTTTAAAGTTGTGGTCCCTTTGGGTGTATAGAATCTTTTCAAGGATTCAAGGATTCAAGGAGTTTTCTAGTCATTCAACACATGTAAAACATGGGTGGAACAAAATTAGGTTACCCTGGTTGTGGAGCAAGCCCAATTTTAAGAAATGAGAATAAATAAATAAATATAAATATAAGAATAAAAAAAGAGAATAAAAGAAGAACACAATCAACTAGCCTTTGTAATAAATAGATAGAATAATAATAATAATCTGTGCAAATATTGCAGTGTGCATTTGTCGGGGGGGGGGTTAAAGGGGACCACCAGAGTTCAACAGTCTCACTGCTTCAGGAAAGAAGTTGGACTTTAGTCTGGTAGTCCTGCTCTTGATGCTCCGCAGCCTCCTGCCTGAGGGGAGAGGGACAAACAGAGCATGTGCAGGATGGGTGGGGTCCTTCGTGATGCAGGAGGCCCGTTTCCTGCATCTGGAGGAGTATCTGTGGTGGTGGAAAGGCTGCATCCCACAGTCCTCTGTGCCGCTTTCACTACCCTCTGCAGAGCCTTCTTCTCTGCCACAGAGCAGCTGCCTTTTTTTTTTTTTTCCCATTTTTCAGGATTGTTGCATTAACCCAGTGGTGCATAGTGGTCACTACAGTGGACACCTATTTAAAAGTTATTTACTCCTAAATTTGATGGTTCATGTGATGAAAATTCATATTAGCCTGTGTCAGGATATTTTTATTCTTCTGGGCCTGAAAAATGTGTTCAATTCTTTTTCCGAATTTATATATATATTTTTAGAAAGAGCTATAGACAAGTATTTGAGGGTAAAACAGCGTAATAACTAGAAATTATTCAGTGTTAAAATGGATGAAAGAGAGTTCAAATGTTTCGCAAAGCGTTAAAAAACAAAGATTACTCATGAAATTACAAAAAAAAGTAAAGAAGTCCAAAAAAGTCTTATTTACATTAAGTTCACACTGTTTCATGTTGAATGCTCAGTTACAAATATTTGGGGGGAAAAAATGGAAAACTGTTTTTCATGCCTTAAGACAAATTAAAAACACTCAAGGGAAAATCCCAATACTGACTTTCCTAATTCATGCATCAGAGGGTTATTGTGAGGTGGGGGAGGACCCCCATTTGTACTGCATTATTTTTCATCTTAAGTCTCCTAATTCTTAGAGGTTTAGCCTGAAAAAAATGATGAAAAGAGGAGTCCAAAACAGCAGGACAGTCCATTCACCTTGAATCCAGGAAAAACTTAATTCAAGTCCATCCATCTTTAACAAAGCTAGAGTTGAGAGATTTGCAGCACCCTAAACATTCTGTAACAAAAAAAAAGAAATCTCTCGCCTCTTCGAACAACCCTTCCCCAAAAATCCCAACAAAATCCTTCCCAAACCTCCAAGCAAAAACCTTAATAAAACCCCTCAACCCTTCTCCAAACAAAACCTTTCCATGTACTCAGGAACCCTCCCCAAGCTTCTGTCAATGATAATGTGTTGTGTGTTGGACTTTTATAAAAGCTAATGGAGGTTAAGGCAAACCGTACCATGCTTGGGCACACTTCAGACGTAACGCACGGCTCAATTGGCCAGTGTGACCGCAAAACTTCCCTGGCTCGGCACACTCTCTTGGAGGAGGCGAGCCAGACCGCTCCACTCGATGATCAGTTTTAAAAAATGGTGGGGTGTTAGAGGGCTGTGTCGGTCCAAAACTACTTAACAGAAACCAAAAAGTGAGTAAAGTTGTAACAATGTTCTCCGTGCTCTCTTATCTGATGAAACTGCGTCTTGTAAACAGATGCTCCATTGTGACGTTGGTGGCCGTGTGCGTGTGCCGGCAACCGTGCTGAAGCCTGGTTCATGTTGTCGTAGTGTGACCGCTGACTGTACTGTCCTGAGGGAGAGCAGCACTGCAGGGGGGTGAATCATACTTGAGTACAGCACGGTTCGAATGGCCAGTGTGACCGTGCCCTAACGTTAGAGCTGGCCAGGTGCCAATGGGATAAGAAAAAAATGTATTGTATCAAGACATCCTTCCAATTTCAAGAAACTTTACACGCAAATTTTCCTTATCTCATTGGGGGAGGGGTTTGTTTGTTTTTTTTGTTTGTTTTTTTTTTTTACTTCCACCCATCCATTTTCTATACCGTCTATCCTGCTAATCAGGGTCGCGGGTGGCTGGAGCCTATCCCAGCTGTCATTGGGCGAGAGGCGGGGTACACCCTGGATTGGTCGCCAGTTAATTGCAGGGCTGACATAGAGACAAACAACCATTCACGCACACACTCACACCTACGGTCAATTTAGAGTGTTCAATTGACCTAACGTGGGCATGTTTTTGGACTATGGGAGGAAGCCGGAGTACCCGGAGAGAACCCACGCATGCAGAACATGCAAACTGTCTTTTAAAAAAAATTTTTTTTTTACTTGTTACAAGCAATCAGACCTCATTTTTGTCTTTAAAAATACTTCAAATAAGACATTTTTATGACCTGGTCTGATGAATGCAGCTCCAATCAAGAAAAATGAGGCAATTTTTCACTACAAATAAAACATAATGACTTGCTTAGATTCAGTTTTTGCAGTGCAGCCAAAGACTGAATAGACTTGATAGCTTGGCCTTCAAATGCCAGCTGCTTTTATGACACAAAAAAAGTAGCCAACAAAGCTTCAAAAAGGCAGCTTCACAGCGGCAGCTTCCAGCGTTCAGGGCGCTCTGATCCCCCTGTTGGACGTTTGTTTAAACTCTCTTTCAGCGGCTCGGGGAGGACGGGTTCACCGCTGAAGCCAGATGCCTGCTAATGAAGCCCACGCTTTATGATGAGGAATGTGGAGGGTGATGGAGGAATCAAGTCCTTTGGGCCACCAGCAGTGTAGATCAAGTGTAGATCAATGTCCCTTTTGAGCAAATTACCTGGAAGCTGTTATGACACATCCATCTCTTTTAGTGAATTCACACCTCTGATAAATTAGTCATGCACTTCAGAGGGAGACCTTTGACACTATTACACCTCCAGCACCTGAATACTAATGCTCCCATCAAAAGGCTCAACCTTACACTTGGGGGATTTGAAAATCATCCTAAAGATTACATTTCTTGAGGATCTGTCAAATTCCTCAGTAAAAAGCAAGCAGACATATGCATTATCTCAGCTTTCTTTTCCACCTTTTTAACTCTGGTTGGTAATAAACCTTTATCTCTTTTCACATCTATTGATTGCCGGCATGGTGAGATAATCGGCCCACATTTACTCTCCCCAAGCATTTTCTTCCTCTTAAACAGAGAGGCATCTAATCAAAACATCAATAAAATCAATTAATAACACTCCAACGCTGATTGTTTGATCCGAACAGGTACCTTGTGACGAGATGTGCTCAGATATGGATCTGCTGTAGTCCATGAAATCTTCACAGCTTAGACCATGAAATTAAATCATTTAATGATACTGTGAGCTCGCCAAGCTTATCTTGATAACAGGTACTAATTGACATTTCAAACTACATCAGCTGTGAAAATCTTGGATCAAGATTGCATCTTGCTCTTGATGGAGCATGTCTCTGCTGTACAGGATGCATTTGCATACCACTATTCTGGAAAATCCAGATTAAAACACAAGATAAACATTAGGAAAAACAAATCACCTGAAGTATTGAGGCAGATTCTGAAACATGAAATTATGAAGCAGAGATTATTTATACTTCTCCCTCTATAAGGATTTAATGTGCTCTTCTGCCTCATTTGCCCTCGTGTTCCGTGTTTACAAATGTGTGTCTGTTTGTTGTGGTGCTTCCTGTGATTCTGATGATGTGCAATGAGTGATCACAGCTTGAAGCCAATTCTCATGTAAGAAGGCGAAGCAGGAGGTGTCGGCCAGGAGGCTGACAAGGCTGCGGTTAAATATATGCAAATGAGTCCACAGGTTATTACATCTGCTAGATTGTGTGTGTGTGTGTGTGTGTGTGTGTGTATGTGTGTGTGTGTGATTGTGTGTGTGCACGATCCTGCTTCGGCGGTCATGTTTATGAGCCCGCTGTGCAAGCACAGCTGTAATGAGAGTTGATCAAGCGTGTCATACACAGTGTGGCGCCGCAGCGTGGTCGCTATGTCTGCCTGTCTAACCTTCCAGAACCTCCAGACTCACCCTGTGTGTCCCTTCTGAAGTCCATCCTTACACACACACACACACACACACACACACACACACAAATACATCAAAACACACAAACACATCCCCGTACAGAAACAGGGCCATTTCATGTGCACTCCATCTGTGAACCAAACTGTCAGTTGGTTTTGTAACAGTTCCTGTTTTCGACTTGATTTTATTTTTCAGTGTATAGTTCAGCTGACAAAAAAAGTACTCTGTGTAGTGAGTGTATAGCTCCATAACCACTTTGTAGGGATTATTATTGTTAGGGCTCATTTTTTACTGGTATCAGAATCCAAAACCGGCAATCTTCAATTTGAGATCAGAACATCTCTTGACCTCTGCCCTGTGTTTGTCGTCAATATACTGTTACATTTAAGACTTCAACAAGTGTTTCACGCTAATCAGTGCTACAGATGTTCCATTCATTTAGAGCTCTCTTTGTCTCTATTCTTGAGCATGATTTGAACTGGTGATGTGCTTTACATTGAGATCAAAATACTCGTAAACATAAAACCTCAGTCACTGGCTTGTTATAGCCCTCTATGCAACAATGACCCAATATGTAGTGATAATAACCCAAAATGTAATAAAAAGAAATGTAGTTGAAACCAAAATGATTTTTTTCCCCACAAAAAGTAAACATTTAATACATTTTTGGTTGTTGTTATATGTGATTTTAATATGGCACAAACTTTTCTTTTCAGTCTGAACACTCACCATTTCTATTTATATTAGACTTGCTTTTATTCATTCAGATGTTCAGTTTGTAGAAAACAAGGATTAAGTAGTAGAGTGCAATACTGCAAAATTTGGTTTTGATCCAGTACCAATTAAATACAGGGCCAGTATTGCTGATATCGATACTGTTAACACAGAGAAGACTCTCATCAAAATTAATCACGAATATTATACAACTTCAGAAATAAGTGTTTCTTTTCATTAATGAATGTAAAACTAACTAATTTGCCAATCAGAAAATACTTATTTAGATTAACCATCACAGGGGGGAAAAAAGGAAATCAACAATGTACTGATAATTTACGGTTGTGGTGGCAAACAATTTACACTGGTCTAATAAGCTTCTGAAACTCTATATATTCAATATGTATGTCTTTATGTAGTTACACCTTTTAAGTTCTAGTAAATTAACTCAAAAAAAGATGTTTGAATAAATTTGTGGTGTTACCACGGAACCTTATTTGTTATCTGAAAACATTCCAGCTAGAATCGCTTGGTGTTCATTCGAAAAACAACATCAAACAAAGCTCCTCTCTGCCATCATGGAGCAGGCAGCGCTTGACTGAGCATCAACACTCACTGTAGAGCAGGGAGGAGAGGGAGGGGTGGAGTGTGCATAAGCAAAGTGAGTAAGACAAACACACAACTGATACTGAAACTAAAGCATGGATCTCATTGCACAAGTATTCATTAATATTGATACCAATGCTGGTATCGATAGGTCGATATTCTAGATTGATCTGCCCACCACTAAGATTAAGTGCCATCCAGCAGTTGGATTTTATGCTGAAACCCTCCATTTCTTTGACCTTGTATCACCCAAGAAACAATTGCCCTAGGGGTTGAACACATCAACGGTTTTAGGGTAAAATGCAACGATATTATTGACGTTTGGCCTCTCATTTAATCAGCGTAAATGAGAAGTATATGAACCATATTTATACACTCTCTGAATACATATCCCAACATTTTCCATTTCCACCGTTTTTGCCTGCTAAACGCCAACTTATACATGTTGCACCTTTAAATTAAACTCAGGGAAAGAGTCATCAGGCTGAATGTGTCATGTCTGAATTTCAACAGTCTGAGCAGCATTTGGGTCCCTCTGTTGCTGTGTGATCAGTAAATGTGACTTCTAACATTTTCTAAACCTTCTTCAAAGGTGGGGATGTTAGATGGGACATTTGCATGATGAACAAAATCCCCCTTTTAAGATTTTTCCCATCACATGTTCTTGAAAAAAAAATATATCTGTGCAAAAAAAAAAAAAAAAAAAAAAAAAAAAAAAAAAAAAAAAAAAAAAAAAAAGTAGAGAATAAATTCATGAAAGTCATAAAACATGATTTACTCTTGGTTCAGTCAAAGTGACAGGACATATCATTTGGTCCACAGGTACAGGAGCTTTAGGATGGGACCATCTCACCAGTGTAGATAATTACTGTGTAATTACTNAGGCTCTCAGATAGGATGTGGCCAGCAGATATATCATGCTTCACTCAACCGATTGGAGCTGGTTTATGTCTCACATTTGCACCCGTCTTTTCTCTTCCTGCTGATATATTACAGTAGGGCCGTATTTCATCTCCCACTCTCTAACACACTGTGTAATTAGAGCTTAGCAGGGTTTTAATGTGACATTGGTTGTCCAGATAGCCTGCAGATGAGCCCACTGATCCTCCTCTGAGGTGCATGTATTTGGATAAGGAGGTGTGAGGGGGTAAGAAAGGCGGGGATCATTGCACAGACAGGATTACAAAGGAAGATAGGGAGTCCTTTTCACCAGGAAAATGAGAGTTATTGGATTCTCTGCTTTGTCTGAGTGCTCTCGAGGGGTTTGAATGTTTCTTAGATCCACACAATCAGCCTCTGCTTTTGTCCGAGAGGCTTCAACGATTCCAGTACTTTGTACTGACTGATACAGAGCCTCGGGGCTGCTGGTAGGTTTTGTCACGTGGGTGTGTTCAAATGACGATTTTTGTTCTTTTCGGAGCGCTAAATCTATTGTTGCAGTTATCTGAAGAAAACCAGAAACGCTGGATAATGAAGTATCTCTGGAGTATGAACACCGGGAAAAGTCGTCTTGCACTGGAAACCTTTCATCTGTCAGGTATTGAAGTTGATATGTTGGCTGTGCCACGTGACCTCAAACATGTGGGAATGCTGTTACACTTCATCTGGATTTGTAGCTTTTTTTAACTGTGGTAAATGCCCTCAGACCTACAAAAATCACCAACGTCTGTTAAAGGGGAAAACTATGCTTAACTCCTCAGACATATGGAGTTTTTCAGCATATGTCGCTTAAAACTTCATCAAATCCGAGATGGAAAATCATCTACATTCATAACACATCAGTGTCCTCTGCATATTTCCAAGTTGCTGATATGTCAGAGATTAAAGAAGCGTATCAATGTCCTCCAGGAAGAGGAACATGTACATATTTTGTACATTCACACAAACATTTTTTTCTCTTTGCTGAATTATGAGCTGTGGTTGAAAGCCCTGTGTGTTCCAAGCCACCAAATGATTTGCCAAACAAAGGGGACTAGCTGCCAGATAGCCATTGTGAATATTGTATTTACAATTCAACCCCACTTGAAAAACAAAAACAATTTAAAACAAACAAGTTAAATGGCTCCGATGTTATTGGATGGGCAGCATGTCAGCCCCCCCAAAAGCAAAGACAAAACAGCATTATTACCACCCACCCTCATCCTCCATGGGTATTTTGGAGAACTGGTGTTCATTATCAATAGTTATAGATTTTCTCAATTCATTCATTTCTGTAATTCTTTAGAAAGGAAGAATTTCATGTTTACAACTTAATTGAAAAGTGAAGCACCAGTAGCCAAAAAGGAGGGTAAGACACGTGGGGTCTTAATGATACTGAGGCAACCAAATTTTATCATATCAACCCAGAAAAGAAAAAAGAAATTGCAGTCAGGCAAATACACCTGTAATTTTAAGTCAGCAGCTATTTTGTAAAATATGGTGTTCTTTGATTACAGAAAATGGTTTGATTGAATATTTCATCAATAATTTGTTCAATTAATCAAATATCTTTATCTACTTAACCTACACAGAAAATGAAGGCATTCAATTGTATTGTTTTGATTGCAAAATTGATCATATTTAATTTCATTCCTAAGTAGAAACATTTTGTTAGCCTGTACAAGGCAAAGGCATTAAAATTATTAATTTGTGAGCCTCACAGCATGATCTCCAGTGTCAAAGAAATTTAAATTGAAAAAGTTGTTACAGACAATAAAGGTAATATATGCTTAATATCAAAAACATTAATGAAAATTAAAAATACACATAAAAATATCCTTATTCCTTTTGGTGAAGTTTGAAATATGACTTGGGAGAAAATGCTATTATGCTTTTGATTTGTTTAAGGAGTTATATGTTAATTTGATTTATTTCTGGCGTCTCTCAGAATTCCAGTACACTGGCTCAAATTTTAGTAAAGAAGTTTATTTTGAAAATCCACCCTCCTGTTCAAAATTGTAATATTAAGGGAAATCATTGAGAAACACAGAATATGAACTACAGCATGTCATGATTCTGGGTAGTTTTTCCCACTTTCATGATTGAGGGTTGAATAAATTTATTGAGCACAGTATGTTTGTTTACAAAAAAAAAAAAAAAAAAAAAAAAAGGAGCCAGATGGCCAACTTGTGACTAAGTGGAGCTTTTAAATTAGCAGCAATTACAGAATCATCATCATATGGTAAATTCCTGTGTGAAATGTTTTTATCTGCATGTTTTTATCACCTTTGAACCATCTACACATTCTTGTACAAGCAATCATAATCATAATTATAATTATACTAGTCAGCATAAAAGTGCGTTATCATAAAATGGGGCTCAGCATTTCAACACTGAGCTTTACCTGTCAGGAAATGTGAGAGTGTTGAAATAGGGTGCTCAGCATTTCTACATCTAGCATTTGCTGAAAGGAAATGCAGGGCCCCCCTCTAGTATGTAATTAATATCTTTACAAATAGTTTATGCCAGCTGTCATTCACATTGTTAAATACAAATCACTAAGTATTGAACTGTAGATAGACATGCCATATGTAGGAAATTAATGTTGTAATGGTTGGAAATTTAACACTCTATCCATTTGACTGATCCAAAAATCACCTCTGATTAAAACAGATTTGTGGTGAAGTTTTCTTGGTCACTAAAAAAAGTTTCACTCTTTAAACCTCCTTCAGTGTAGACTAAAACACCATGAATTTGGAAATGTTCATCACCTGCACAGACTTGACTCCAGATTACGTCACCAGTGCAGCATGACTTTGTTATTTTGGCTTCACTTTGTGCAACACGACCAAGTGCGGCGGTCTCAGTCTGTACTGTTTGTCTTAAGCTGTCGGCTGTGTTCATAAGTGGGATTTGAACAACAGGGTTTACCCTCTGGGGCCTGTGGAGTGTGACGGGACTCACTCCTATCTATCAAGAAGGTAATTAATTAGGAGGGATCAATATAGAGCCTCTCCAATAATGATCTCTCTTGGACATCTCACTTATTTATCTGGGAGTTGTGTGTGTGTGTGTGTGTGTGTGTGTGTGTGTGTGGGGGGAAGGGGGTGTTAACGTGTGGAAACTGTTAACAGCATCTTGCTTTAACAATGAGAATCATTGTTGATTATGCTAATACATGCAATTGAGCAGGCAGATAAGCATACTTACACACACACACTCGCACACACTCACACACACAGTAAATCAAGACACACATCATGCAGAGGTAGAGCCAGGCCAAATCCAATTAAGAAACGTCTGCAGGAAAACAAACACACTTCTCCTCTATCCCTGCGGAGCTTTTTTACAGAACAAAGTACTTCTGCAAGCAAACCATCCCCCGCTACAGTCATGAGACACATTTGTCATGTAAACTTTGTGCACGGAAGAATTAAGTGTTTCAGCAACAAGCCTCCTTCTATTTATAGCTCAGGACATGTACTGCACTTTTTGCATTTGCTGAGTGAAGCCGTCAGCAGAAATGAAAAAGTTCAGAGCTCATATTTCTGCGTTTTCAAAGCACATCAAACAAAACAATGTACTTTAATTCCCTCTTCTTGATCAGAACATGTCTCGATACAATAGAAGGACTTCTACAAAAGCAGGTGATTGTAAGGCCGGTCGGTGGGGAGCAGTGACGGCTCTTGTATAGGTGACTTGAGTGGCAGCCAGACTTCCCCTCTACCGCTGGATTGGATTGGATATGGGCCCTGTGTTTGACAAGCTTTGGCACCTAACTCCATGCGCAGTGGCACTGCTGCCACTTGGCAGGGCAGCACAGAGTGCAACTCGTCTCTCAGAGTCTTTGTTTCTCCTCCCTCTCCGCTGCTGTGTCTGCTTCTCCAAGTTTGTTGGAAGATTCTGAAGCGGTGGAGCTGAGAAAGCGTGGAGAGGTGGAAGTGGGGTCACAAATGGCTCCAGCTTTGGTGTGCAGAAGCATTTTCAAAATAAACACATGAACAGAAGGTTAAGAGTTGAAAGTACACATCCTGTTTTAGCTGTAAGAATGTACACAACTCATATGAATCATAAGTTTCACTGTCTCTCATGTTGCTTCTCACTTTAATGTGGCTCAGTCACTTAAACCGGAATTCATATTAAAGACTCTTTGAGGACTATTTGTTTGGTGTTGATTAAAGTGGCACCTGTGGCTAAAATTAGTGGGGGGTTTTATATCAAAGACTCTTTCCCATGAGCACCATCACCTACTGTCATAAAGATGACACTGTTGCCAAGATGTTTCTTTTTTTTTTTTTTTGAAGAATATATCTTATTTTTACTACTACTTTTCTTTGTTCAAGACTACTTTTCCCAGGATGCAACAAGGTATTGTGTTTATTTGTAGTTTCATAGGGCTATTGAGTGAAACATAAAAACAATCTAACTCTGTAAACTCAGTTTGTAGTATGATGTCCAGGAGGACAGAGGACTAAATCTTATGTGTTACTCACAGCCCAGTGCCCTGAGACATATCGTTATCCCACATGTCACAAGTACAGAGCAACTTAATTACATTTCAGTTTCATCCTGTCCAAGAAACAATTAAAAGACAGCGACATATAACAGGGAGAAGACATGAGCAGGAAAACTGTCGGGACAGCCGGCATGCACAGTGCCTTGTTTCGTCAAATGAGAAAAGGGAGCAACAAGAGGGAGGAAGAGGGGAAAAAAAGCAACTCCCATACTAGGCTCCTGTAGGGGGGCATGGTGTGGGATGAGAAAAAAGACCCTAAAACACATTAGCAATTTAACAAACCATTACAACAAAACTCAAAGATTTGCGCATGTGGGAGGGGGAAGGGTGCTGGGAAGGGAAGGTGTCGCAACACAGACACCGAGGGGCACTGAGGTAGCCACAGTTGAACGTGTGTGTAACGTGACGGTAGTGAATCCTGGTTATGTTCCACCAGTTCTCTAAAATATACACAAGATATCCTTTCTTCTAAACTTTATTATCCAGCGTAATGTCATCAAAAGGTTATTCTGTTCACTTGTTGTAAGTGGATTCATTTGCCAATGCAACCACACGACACTTTAAAAACAACCAACTCTTATGCTGATAGTCTCATTTTAAATCATGGGTACTGAACAGGCAAATACTTAAAAGTAAGACTACTTCATTGTGACTTATAAAGTCCACACTTGGGCTTTAAGTGTCTGAAACATGCTTCACTGAAATTGGTGTGAATTATACTTAAACACATTTTCTTTTACTTTCACCTTTTGTTCATTCGACACGTGGCAATGTTCCTTTTCTTTAATAAGAAAAAGGAAATGATTACAACACAATAACCGTCCAGAAAAGAAAAGAAAAGGGAGAAGAAAAGTACTTTCTCTGTCTGCTTCTCACAAGAAACACAAGTGAACAATAAGAAACAGATGGTCTGTCAAATTACAATTACCTGGCAACCATTGTGACAGTAAATTAAAGGGGGAAAAAAAAAGTTTTGGACAAAACTTGTGCCTTGGATTATCTGGCATTTTCATGTTATCTCATATGAAAATGAGTTGCTTGAGTCCAAGCCCACCTCTGTTGGTAGGTTTAGATGGATCGCATCTTCAGGAAAGTGGGTGATAGAGCTCACTGGAAATGTAGACTTGGTCCGGGACATTTTCTGACTTAGTTCAGAGTCTCAAAATTCAACACAGGAGAGCAGAGTATTTCAGGCATCAGTCTGTTCTCATGAATCTAACTAGTATATGACATTATCACATATTTAGACTGCAGCTTATCCTTTTTTTTTTTTTCTTTTTTTTTAACATGCCAGCCAGCTTTTAGTGATGTGTCATTCGTGGAAGATCTGTTAAAAATGAATGAATCATCTGGGGGGGACAAAATGAACTGAATCATTTACTGAAAAGAGTCGTTCATTTCTTAATTTCAGTTTTGCTGTAATTGTTATTTGCAGCTTTTAGTTAACAAACTAGTTTTATCTTACTAAATTCTCAGCAACGGTCATTCTTGGTCTGATTGCCAACAGAACTTGACATCAAGCCATGTTTCAGATTATTAAATTCTGCACAACAGAAGGATGGAGCATTGGTGTATCTTTCTTTATAAGGCCATACTAAATGATCTGTCATCTCATTTATGCTCTTTACTGACCCATAAGGTTGTCACTGGCTGTAACCTTTGGTCAAATGGCCAGAATCTGTTTGTGGTTTCTAAGACTCGCTCTGTCTTTTGTGAAAGTGCCTTCAGTATTTTTGCCCCTTTGTCTTGGTCTAAGCTACAAAGTCATTTGAAATTGGATCATTTTGTGAGTCTTGATCATTATAAAACTCGGATTAAGGATCATCTGATGAGTGCTCCTAATGAATGCTTCTAATCTCATAACTGATGTACTGTTTGTTTGATGCTGTCTATCGTTTTGTCCTGCTAAATGTGAAACTTTTTGTGCTGCTGTCTTGCAAAAAGAGATCATTACATCTCAGTGGAAATATTCCTGGTCAATAAAGGTTAAAAAATTAATAAATAAATAAATAAATAAATAAATTAATTAATTAATAAATAAAATAAAATTTGCATGCTACCATGGAGTATTAGTGCAACATTAATAATTATATTGGGCCACATTAAGAACTTTTTTTACTTCATATTTTACAGTGAGATTAAAGGTGAAATTTTACTACGAATATTTTACTACGTGAAGATAGTTGAAATTAATTATTTTAATCCAGGATTAAAGTCGAAATGAATTGTTACTATGAGATTAAAGTCAAAATTAATAATTTTACTACAAGATTAAAGTTGAAATTAATTATTTTACTGCAAGAATAAAGTTGAAATGAATTATTGTACGACGAGATTAGAGTCAAATTAATTATTTTCACTACACGATTAAAGTTGAAAATAATGACGTAATTTATTACGAGAAAAAAGTTGAAATGTATTCGACCACAGTCTAGGAGGAGGTGGTAATGAGGACCATGGAGCAAACGCTTAATCTTACCTGCTAACTGCAGCACTCTCATCCTTGTTTCATTCTTCTTTTTTTTCTTCTGATTTGATTCTTATTTGATCGTTTCCTTACCTACTTCCGATACGACTTTACTTCGACTTTAATCTCTTAGTAAAATACTTAATTTCAACTTTATTCTCATAGTAAAATAATTAATTTTGACTTTATTCTCGTAGTAAAATAATTAAATTTGACATTAATCTAGCAGTAAAATAGGTAATTTCGACTTTAATCTTGGAGTAAATTATGAAGCAAAAAATAATGATTCTTTATGTGGCCCTAATACTTCGTCGTAGCATGTAGAGCTTCAAGATACTAAAGGATTTGGACGATGAATCTTTTGAACGAATCATTATACTGAACCGATTCTTCTGATTCAGTACCACAAAAACAGAACTGCTTTCCCCGTCACTAACAGCTGACATCTTCTTCTCCTCCTCCTTGCTTTCAGCTCACAGCTTGTTTGTCCTCTTTGCTCATCATCCGTGCAGCGTTGCAGCCCCTCCACCGCGGGATCATCCGTCAGTCAGCCAGTTAGTCAGCGCGCGAGTCAGTCAAGTCAGCTGGTTGTCAGACGCGCTCTCCTGGGATGAAAGGCGGGAGAAGGGCCTTTGCCTGTCATGTGTCAGGTGCTGTCATGACAAACCAATGCTAATGACTCAGGGAAGCTCTGGAAGTGTGTGACATCCAGGTATCCTCCCGCGCTGTCACGGGCCTCCATTCCTCCGCTGACAAACGCTGACTGACAGAACATTTGATCTGTTTTCGAGCCCCGCCACCGAAGGTTGACTACATTTTTGGATGTTAATGAATAGTTGAAAATGGCCGGCGTTTTTCCCTTGCTGTCAGAATAAGAGTCATTATCACAGCACCCAGCAGAACAGCTGCGGCATGACATAATGATTTATGAGCCGTGACTTTATTGTCAGTTGTAAAGCCTGTGACTTATACTGTATGTCACTGCTAAACTGTGATTTTTAAAGGAGGTTCAGAAGGTTCCTGTGTAAACAAAGCGAGCGTTGCCAGCGGATTGTCACACGCCATCTATCATGTGTTTAATTGGAATAAAGCAATGGAACTCTTGTTTGCTAATCAAAGACATGATCTTTGTCGATTACGTTAGCGTTTTTATTAAGATAATTAACCTTGTGTGTAATGTTATTCGTATAAACCCAGAGGAATAAACAATTAGCTTGATCTCATTTGCGGCGGCTGTTTCCCTGTTTTGCATCTATGATTCTTTCAGAGCAACGTGGCTTCAAATAAATCTTTGAGCAGCAGCAACAGTAGAAAACCAGAGCAGCCACTCAAGAGCATTCAATACCACAGAATCCATTTCATCAAATCAATGATCAAATCAATTTTTATTGCATTGCTCGGCTGCATTTTCAGATTAAATTGCAGGGGCGGTCAACAAAGCAGGAGATGGTAAGCCTCAGCCTCACTCTGCGTGTGGATCTGCATCTGATCATTGTTTGTATTTTCTCACCAACACCGGATGTCTACTCTTCATGAGTGAACTGTCTTGTAACATCAGAGCTGTGTCCTCTGCGATGTTGCGACTTTTAAAGAAGCTTCAGTGGAAAACCTGACTCAGATTTGATGATGACTCTGAAAGCTGCTCAGTTACAGTATTGGGTGATATGAGTGTGTTAAGCTGTAAATGTCAATGACTGCAACTGTGTTAGATTAGACTTTGATGTTCCTCTCAATGAGGCTTTTGTCTGTTACCATAAGAGGTAGATCAAGAACACAATTCAACAGAGAGAGAGAGAGAGAGAGAGAAGAAGAACAGGTAAGGCCTGTAGTTCATAGAGCAGATGAAGAGTAACTGAATAAAACTCATTCAGCCATGTGCAGAGCCTGGTCATGTTCTGTGTGTCTTCGTTTTTTTTTTTTTTTTTTTAATCACCGTTTTTCTGTTTTTCTTGGTAGATTTACCCTGTCTGTCTTAATGTATCCGTGTATCATTCGTTCGTTCCATTTTCAATTGCCAATCAAAAATTAAAAATCGAAAAAGTGACTGGTTATCTTATTTGTTTTCTAAACTAACACGAAAACCCAAAATATGCCTGTTTTTCTTATAGCTCAATATTAGGCTCGGATCAAAAATACGAAATGTAAAAACGGGAACAAGGACGAATTTGATTTTAATATTTAATTGGTCCGGTTTATGTGATCCATAAGTTTGGTTATCACACTCAGCAGCCAGGAACATTCAGTCACGCCCCCCTGATGATCATCCACCATCGTAGGCGGGTGGGACGTGTGTGCCCACTTCTTGCCAGACGTAATTTTCCCAACTCTTTGGAGTTGAAGGAGACTCTACGCGCCCTGTCATCTGTAAACAGGCGATAAACAGTCCAGTGGCGATTTCTCTGAGACTGCAAAGAAAGCTCAGCTTCCCCTTCGCTGTCACTCAAAAAGGGATTCAGACTCAGACAGATCATCCAATCATAATGCAGAAGCTGAGCATCAGGGCCTGCCCAGTCCAATGGGCGGGACAAAGCTCAGTATTTATCCATTGACCGTCCAGTTTCACGCAGAGGAACAGCCCACTTCCTGCTTCCCATTGAATTCTGTAGACGCTCAGCGTCCGAAAACACTGGAGATGAATGAGAAGGAAGTCATGTCTGTTTCCCGTGATAAGTCGCTGATTCCTTGCAAAAAATGAACGCGTTTTTGCGCAGTTTGTCAGTGAAATATACACACAGCGGTACATAGTTCACCACTTTTTTTCCCCCCATTTTAGGGGAAGTCTTGTTGTTTATTTGTGATCTATTTTGTGTTGTATTCTTTGAGTGTATCACTTGGGTTTCCTGTTTTGTATTGTAGTGTTTGTTCCTGTCAGGGGGTGGAATTCCGGTAAACAAGGGGACAGACTCGGTTGCAGATTAAAAAAAAAACTCAAGGATCTTTATTCTTCACTCAAAATGGCAAAAACCCAAAAGCCCAAGTCAAACAAAAGAGGATCAAAAAACCAAAACTCAAACCTTGAGAGAAATCAAAAAACCCAGGGGAAGACGCCGAAGAGCAAAACACAGGATGACATGACATGACGCTACACCAAGACGCTACAATGAACGGACAAAGACTGAACTCAAGGCAGGGATTTTATACACAGAAACTAATCAAACCCAGGTGTGGCACAAGACACAGGTGAAACACATGAGGGCCAATCACAGGGGAGGGAAACCCAGGACCAGGAAGTGAAACACAAGGATCAGGCACAACCAGAAACACATGGGAAACCTAGGAATAACTAAACACAGGAAACAAGAACACAAGGAAAGGGAAGAAATCAACACAGGGAACACTGATAAACCAAAGAAAACCCAGGAAATAAAGCACAAAAGGCAAACCCTGAAATCAATGTGAAAAACCCAAAATCAGGATCCTGACAGTTCCCTGTGTGAACATTCATCTCTGTCGTCAAGTCTGCAGCTCCTGCCCTTTCTTCCCTGACTGGGCCGGTCACTATTGAATCGGATGAAATCATTTCTTAATGGAGCTTGGCAAGATGGATCTGCAGGATTCCAGAAAATGAATCTGGTAGGTCTATCTGCTTTGCAAGGTTATAAAGTGTTAACCCTACTTGATAAAGCTGGGCTGAGTTCAACATTTCCAATTCGGCTTCCTTTGACAATAGGCTTCAAAACATTGTATAAGAAACAGATAGTTTCTTATACAGAGGCTACATCGACATATTACACAGGCTGTTTTCAAATTCGCATACTATACTAGTAGTACGTACTGATTTGCCCAAAATGCAGTATGCGAACAAATACGAAGGTTGTAGTTTGCCAAAACTACCCAGATGACCTACTGATCTGAAAATTTCTCATTATGCATCGGACCAGTCTACCTGGCATACTGTTTCCCACAATGCATGGTCGCAGGTCTGAATTGAAAATGACGGAAATTGGAGAAAGTTTGGGCGAAACGGTGGAACAATTCAAGTGTAAGCACCAAAACATCTTTTAAGTCGGGTACTTACATTGTATATATTTTCCGATTAATGTATTTAACATCATAAGTGCATGATTAGAAGCAGCTTTTCCATCATCTCTGAATATAAAAAGTCAACTCAAACCAGATTATTTTCAATGCATAACAATTGGTTTAATATTAAAAATCAAATATGATGAATTTTGCTGTAACATACATCCACATTTTAACACAGACGTCCTCTGCAGTTATTACAAATGATTATAGGTCCCAGTGCTTTAAACTGCATTAGTTTTACCAGGGAACCTCTGGTCATTTGTAACAACTGCAGAAGACGTCTGTGTTTTAATCCTGTTCTGTACGGCAATTTTACAACTTTTTAAACCCGAAAATTCTAACTTTTTCCTCCAAAATTTAGAGGTTTCTTTCTGGAGAATTTATTGGTTCATTATTTAAGCTGCTCTGATATAAAATAACTTAGTAATAATAAACTATAATACAGTCAAGGAAAAAAATCCATCAGCTTTTCTTTACTCTCGCATTCCTCAAACTGGAAACCAGAGTAGCAAATGAGGAAACAGACCAAACAGAACTGTCATACTGCATACTACATTCAAATACAGTATGCAGTATGCAGTGTCTAGTGTTAATTTAGCCTCTGTGTATTTAATCTTTTTCCTTCCAGAGTACACAGGTTGGTGTGTGTGTTTTATGTAGACCACTAACATGTCATTTCAACTCATAGAATGGATTTAATTTCTTGATTCTGCATCAGTTTTTGTTCTTTGGCAAAAACAAAATGTCACTGACCTGCATCTGAAACATAATATAATCAGAGAGGACACGCATGGAAGCAGAAAGACTCTGTAACCACAGCACACTTGTTGCAGATAACAGACAAATTAACACTGTGGACCTCCACTAATTCAGCCCGTTGGAAATAATTGTTGTATTTTGAAAAAAGGATTCGACGCACAGAGGGAGAAAATATAGGGTGACAAGAACCATCATGATGGGGAGCTCTATGTCCCAACAGATATCTAGAAAACACAGATAATAACCTAACAACAACCCCTGTCCTGGTTTAAACCACTTTTAACAGTCAGAGTTTTCCGAAGACCTTTATTCAAAATGTACCAGACAGTTATGCTTCTGTGTTTCATACGCTCCGCAGGGGTCCGTTTTTAGTTGGACATGGTGTGAATACTGACATACAAAGCAAGCATTGCTGTGACCTACTTTGGTGAGACAAATGCCAGCCACAACCGACTTTAACAGGCTGTACAGGATGGCACCGATGCAATCCTTGTGTTTTGTGTTAGCCATCCATCATCTTTACCGCTCACTGTGGCTGGAGCCCATCCCAGCTGTCAGTGGGCGCAGGGCAGAGTTCATACTGGACAAGTCGCCAGCCTATCACGGGGCTCACATGGAGAAACAGACAACCACACACACACACACACACACACACACACGCACACACACACACACATGCTCACAGCCAACTTGTACCTGCAGTGGATGCATGCCCAGGGAGAACATGGAAAAGGCTTCTGATGTGTGTAACCCTCTGTATTAGATGTTTTCATAACGTAATATAACAACATAACAGACATGTTCACTCCAGTAGATTTCAGTTGCCATGAATTCTTGTCCCTTTGGCTTTGCAAAACAGTTAAACATACACATTTGAAACATACACGTGTAGTTATTATTATTAATTGGGCTTCCTTAATTGGCTACGCTTATATTGAATGTGCAAAGATTGTTTGATATTTTAGTCAATGTTACATTTAAATTGCTCTTTCTGGGCTTAGTATTTTTATATTTTTACCACTTTGCTTTACTGTCTTATTGTGTACTTATTATTTATTTATTATATTTATTTTATGGGCTTTACTTATTTTCTGTTCCTATTTAATGCATATATTATACTTGATATCTTATTTACGGAGCCCCTAAAGGGACAATAAAAGGTAAAAAAAATAATAATAATAATTTCACGTTGGCACTTAAAACTTTTACATGCTCACCTGAAAATTTCAAGTGCTCACCTGAAACATTTTCTGGTGCTCACCTAAAAGTTTTAGGTGACATTTTGTGTACATCCAACGATAGCCACAGAGCTGGCCAGATGTTTGAAGCTGTCCCTCTATGAAATCAAACATACGATCCAAAGCGGTGAATCCTTTACGTCGAAGCAGACGAGGTACAGGTGATAATACGCACGCACTAACTCTTGTACTGTCACTTTGTAGAGAAGAAAACTGTCAGGTGTGCATCTGAAGTACTTCTGGTGCGCACTATGGTTTCAGGTGCACACCTAAAAGTTTTAGGTGAGCACGTAAAGGTTTCTAGTGAGCACATGAAAGTTTCAGGTGAGCACGTAAAAGTTTCAAGTGCACACGTGAAAGTTTTAAATTATATATATATATATATTTTTTTACCTTTTCTTATCCCTTTAGGGGCTCCGTAGTACTCTCTTACTGTGTACTTATTATTTACTGAGGCTTTAAAAACCAGAACCTGAGTACCTATTTTGTAGCACCAACATGTGATGTAGTGAACAGATGATACGTGTTTATAACTTTCAGGAAAACAATCTATTTCTTTTTCTTTTGTCATGCCCAAAAATAATAAAAACACTTCATTAAAAAAAAATAATAATAATAACAAAAACCTTGACAGGCAGATATGCAGTTTCATGAAAGAAACCATTGCACTTTGGTATAAATTACTTTTAAATAGCTGTCCCCTGAAGTCACCACTTTGCACTAGAGAGTTTATGGTGTTGAAAGGCGCAGTGGTGAATATTGTAGCATGAGCGCTAATATACGAAGACCAAAGATAAGAAATGTATATAAAAGAATAATTTTATATCGACTCCTGTTGTCACAATGCACCGTGAAGTCAAGGGCAAAGTTGAAAAAGATAGCTGTAATGTAAACTAAAGAGGATGTAATTCTCCATGGCACTCTACAGTATTACTTACATATAAGAACTAGTTCTCACTCTTAACTCTCTGACACCTGAGCCTTAAAGTGTCTGCCTGGACTTTTTAGCATATTTAGATTATAAAAAGGAGGTAAATTGTCCTGTGGGTTAGTGCTTTGATCCATTCTTTTTTGTGGAATACACAGGGACTGTCAGTATCTAAGTTATTTCCAATTTACTGTATGTTGTATGAGGGTAAAACAGTTTAAAATGATGCAAAACAGAATTTGATTTTAGAGGTTTGGTGAAGAAGAAAATCACAGCAGCCGAGTATCAGTAACAAATTTTACAGGAGGAACTCAAAACTTGTACACTAAAAAACATTTGACCAATAACATTTATGTGACTTTGTCTCATATTCTGTAAGACAAAAACTCTAACAGCATCACCAGAGCCTCCAGCATCCCCATAGCCTCTCCCTCTCTAAACACACATCCACTTGAAGTTGGCTGCTCCTGATCATGGGATAAAAACTGAAACTGAAAGTAGAGGAAAAAGATATTCAGCTTCTTGCACACACAAGTACGAAACCGGCAAGGCATGGTACATTGTTTTACAAAAGTTGGCACACAATACATGCCTGAAATCATGCTCACACAGTTCAAAGAAGACTTGGTTCACTGTTCTTAAACAGCAGAAAAAAATACATGTACTATACCACGCTATACACCCTTACACACATATGTTAAAACAGCACAGTGCTCTGTCCTAAAAAGGTTGCCACATACTTTTAAAGTAAAAATAAAATGTCACCACACAAAACAAGCATCAATTTATCCAAACCATTACTTGTACAAAGTAAAATCTTGATAGACAGAGCTTCATTTATCCCCAAATTCATCCCATCTGACATTACCTTATTTCACATTAGGTTGCTCTTTCAGATGTTCTTTCAGTATCAAAGTGATGCAGAAACCTCAGTGGAGATTTTTTACTTTGAAGGACCTTTTTTTTGGCAATTTTGGACGAACTCAGCTCTATTTTTTTTGTGTGTTTTCCTTTTATCCATCAGCTCCAGACTCCTTTTGTATTTGTGTAACTGTATATGCCTGAGTGAACTTACCGTAATAACCACATGTTGCCTGAAAGAGCAACATTTCCGGAATTCAACTGCAAACTGTTCAGGAGTGACTGTCATTAAAAGTGTGCTTGTGCAAATGTGCTGGCACTGACATGTCCAGTAGTAAAAGGTTCATACGAGTCACCAATGCATTGTATAAAAAGTCCATAGCATTAAGAAATGTGGCAGTGGCACATTTACTGTGACACTGTCAAGGTTCAAACTTGTATAAGCAGTGGGTTTGGTTATTTATACTGCAACAGTATCTCACTGCAGCCACTTGTGACTTAATGTTGAAATATTCACATTATTTCTTGTAAACAACTTTCAGTGTAACTATCTGCATTAAGCACGTAGTTATACATTAACCTATGGCTTCATGCTAAGTTGAGAGAACTTTAGAAGTTTATGGTCATTTTTCTTGGCTTAAACCATCTTAGTTTAAATCTTTACTTTGTACTTTGAGCCTTATTCTCTTTTTCTCTTCTCATAGTTTAACAAGTTTCTGAGTGATTCATCTTTTTGCATCTTTTGAACTGTTGCCCCAGCATTGCCACTTTCTTCCACATTGTTAATGAATCCACAGTCTCTTTGGTGAGAGAACGGACACACATTAGAAAAAAAAACCTGCTCAGACTTATTCTATCTGCCTCCATCCTCCAAAATCAGAACTGTGTCCTTGGAAACAGTCTCTCTCTCTCTCTCTCTCTCTCTCTCTCTCTATCTCACTCTTTTTTCAAAACAGCATCTTGTCACAACAACAGAACATAAAATACATTGACTGTTTATCATTCAATAATTGAAATAACTGCCTAAATATGATCTGAAAACTGGGTGATGATAAAACAACAATAAGTATTTGACAGAACACGAGTGTAGCTCATTAATGTGTGTTTTTAATGAACTGAATGTGACATTTAAAGCAGTCGCATACACCGAAACAATGGACTGTATGAATAGATGTTGACTCTCTGACATCACCCTTTTGTTTCTGGAGCTAAAGCATGTTGTCCACAGTTGCTGATGTGGATGAAACGCTGACTCAACCTAACTTTGGCCAATCTTGCATAAGGCAAAGAGTCAAAAAGGCAGAGCTGGGGTGAGCTTTGAGCCTCCGAACTATCAGCTACAGTATGCCCACCTCTCAGTCACATCAGTTGTGCCTTTTTTTTATGAATATTTGTGCTGAGGAATCAAAAAAAATATTTCTCTGTATTTCAGGTGCGTCATATATCTCTACCTTCAAGTAAAGAAAAAAATCAAAGGTGTTTCAATTAGTTGTAAGGTCGCCACAGTGGCTGCTTTTCCTTTACTAGTACATCTTGCTGTGCTTCAGACCCGCCTAGCAACATGCTGTCTGCTCGCTGCTGTGGGGGTGGCTCGCAGTTTCTGTCAAACCTTAAAATAGGTTTCTGCCCACAAGTCTGCAACTAAAACTCAGACTCAAAGCAGTGCAAAGCATTCATCCTTGACACAGCAATGGGACGAGCGAGATGAGGCGACTTCATGTGAATCTGCAGACGAGTTTGATCAACAGTGAGTGAGTCGGCTTCTTTTTATTCATGTAATCAATAACAAAATACCTGACAGACAAAGTGACCACCAGTTTCTTCATTTATTTCTTTGGATCCCCATTAGCTGCCACCAATGCAGCAGCTACTCTTCCTGGGGTCCACATGAAACAAACAACACAGAAAGTCCACAATAACAATGCGTATAATACAAATTCAATCAACAATAAACGGTACAAAACATACAAGGTTGAGATGCATGTATATAAAAAGAAAAAGCAATTTTCCCCTCAATATAAAATATAAAATATCAATATTAACCCTGTGGTGCATAGTGGTCACTGCAGTGGACACCAATTTAATACTCATTTACTCCTAAATTCAATGGTTTATGTGGTGGAAATTCATATTAGCCTAAGTCAGGACATTTTTATTCTTCTTAGAGCCTGAAAGAATGTTTTCACTTTTTTTTTTCAAACATATATATGGATCAATGACAAAAAGAGGGTCAAAAAACGTATTTTTAAAAAGTTCTTTGAAAATGGATAAAAACATAGAAGAATTATGTTTTCTAACAGATTTCAGTAGTTGATCAACATTTCAAAGTTTTGAGGTTCATTATTTTTTAGTATTTTTAATTTGAGCACCCAAAAATGTCAGGTGGCGCAACCAAATATATGAAAATATATTTATATGTTCCTGTTATTTTTTCTGTGTTAAATTATTGGCAAGTATCTCTCAAGTGTCTGTAGTGACTCATACATTTTTATTTTGTGTGTTTCATTTGTTTTATTTGTGAATAAGACAAATAATTTTATGTTAAAACAACATTTCACATTATTACATTGGTTGTACCACCTGACATGGAAATTGTTCCAGTCACCAATGAAGTGAAAAAACCTTTTTTATCAGTATTTCAGAGAAATCTACAAACTTTTCCACTTGGTCACAAATGTCATTTGGGCTCCTCTGGCTGATGCAGTTTCCTGTTTCCTGTTTTATTCTCTTCACTTTAAAATAAAAGTCTAATGTTACGGTTGCACCACCCTGACATTTGACAAGGTGAAAATTACGGGACAAAAGTTTTTTAAATTTCTCAACAGCTTTAAAATTCTTTTTATTTGCAAATAATGTTTTATTTAAAAAGGTTCAAGTATAAAATAATGCCACTGTGTTTTTAATTTCCATTTACAATCACTGACATTCAATTTTTAGAGTTTAATTACTGTCGATACTTGTCAGGACGGTTGCACCACCTGACATTTTGGGGGTTTGAGGAACCAAAACACAAAAAAACATGTTATATTTTAATAGTTTAAAGATGTGTTCAAATAACACAGGTTTCATGGAATAAAGAAATACATGTGATGAAATACTCAATTCATGATGGAAGGAAATATTGCACTCGGACACAAAAAAGGGACGTCACGTCATTGACCCATATACATTTTAAAAAGTTATGGACAAACATTTGAGAGTGAAAAAGCTTATTAACTATGAATTATTCAGTGTTAAAATGGATGAAAGAGAGTTAAAATGTTTCGCAAAGCATTAAAAAATTAATGATTTTTCATGAAATTGCCTCAAAAAAAAAAAAAAAAAAGTCCAAAAAAATAATTAATCAATTAATTAAAATATACATTAAGTTCACATTGTTTTGTGTTGAATGCTCAGTTACAAATATTTGAAAAAAAAAGGAAAACTTTTTTTTCATGCCTGAAGACAAATAAAAATGCTCAAGGGAAACATCTTGACACTGACTTTCTTCATGCATGCATCAGAGGGTTAATTTAAATCATGTATATACAACTGATAATTACACTCCTGCTTATTGCACTTCTGGTGAGATGCCAAACCTCATTTCATTACTCTATACTTGTAATATGTGCAGTATACGTGCAATAACAATAAAGTTGACTCTCATCTCTGGTGGTGACGTCAAAACCGGCTTGATTTCAAAACAGCTCGCTGAAGGAGAGATTTTCAGAAAAAGGGAGCTAGTCAAGAGAGGAGAAGATGGATTTCTTTAATATTAGGGGGTTTTGGAGACACGCCTGGGGACCCATATTTTCATTAGTAACCCATATATAAGTGGATTTTGCATAACAGGGCATCTTTAACATCTGAAGACCATCAGTCCATGTTGAACTGCTCCAAAATGTACAAGCTTTAACACAACAGATATTATTCAGTCAAGCAACATCACACCACTACAAGAGCACTTTGCCCTCTCACTTTGGTCCTGCTTTATTCACTACCTGACTATCTGACAGCTATTTTGATCTCCAGCTCACACATAACCACACACTTCCCTACATGTTGTGCTGTTCATGGAATAACAACCCATCTATCACTGTCTGGATTCACATTCAATGTCTTTGTCAAACCCATGGGTGAGATAAGGAGAGTTCCTCCAGGAGGTCACTGCCTGAAAGCCTCACAGACTCGTCATGAAGTCTCGGTCTCTATGGAGAGGAGCTGATAGGAGCTGTACCTCTGCGAGCACCAGCTGCTCTCAGAACAACACGCAATTTGTATGTCTTCCTGCGAAGGTGTCTACAGGAGTGTTTTATACGTCTGTGGGTTTTACTCGTAGGTTATCGTGAGAAGAATACAAATGTAGTTTGCTCCAAAGACAGGTTGAACATATTTACATTCAAACTTAGAAAGTGCGTTCTTCACAAACAGGAGTAAATCTATAGTTTTCGTCTTCAGAAGAGGGGCCTGAGGATTTTCGTGCTGTTTAGTGAGTCTTTAGGTTTCTCTGTCTCTAAGCTTGTTTGCCAGCTGTCCACACCGACATATCTCTACAAACAAGCTGTTCACATACCAAAGATGTCAGACGCAGCACTTTATCACGGCCCCTCGAGTGTCGTACAGACACACAAAGTCCCCTTAAGCGTCAGCACGAGAGACGCTGGACAGTAAACAAACTACAGGGTAAACATGTTTGAGGGCAAAGTTTGAGGAGGCGTTTGAAGAGACTTTAGAAGGAAAAAGATTTTACTCAGGGTGGTAAAGAGCAACTGAATAAAGGGTCAAACAACTGTCAGAAAAATCAAAGAGGGGGTGTCATGCTTTATACCACCATTTGTTCCGCTTAAAAGACTCATGTTTTACACCTTAAATAAGTAATATTCTCTTATGCTGGTGTTTTGAAAACTCTTAATTTAGCCTTTGTCCGAAACACTTCATTTTAGTTGCCGTCTCTTTAAGACTCCATGCTCCATAAACCCCCTTCCCTCTGATTGGCCAGCCCTTTGACAGCCTGTCAGGAGTGGAGCTATGGGCTTGCTGCGTTATTTGAGGCCTGTCCCTTCAACATGAACCAGATAGAAAAGTCTTATGCAATGACATTACCATTTTAAAAAGTCTCACAAAGGTCACGTGATAATCTCAAACTATGTTTTAGAGCAGACTGTTCTTCTTTAAGTTGTTTTATCAGGCTTTTACATGCCTTTAATTGGAGAGGACAGAACAGTGAATAGAGTTAGAGTCAGGGCAAGGATGGGGAATGACATGCAAGAAACAGGTCAAAGGATGGACTCTGACCCTTGCCACCCAATTCCGGGCAAATTTAATGGGGCGCAACCTCGACCGCCAGGTCATCGGTGCCCCTCAACAGATGGTTTTGAGAACCTTACAGACAGATTCAGGAATTTCTACAACAGTTCTTCAAATCTTCAGACATTTGAACATCCAGTGTTGTTACTTTATATCCATGTTCAAAGTTTGAGGAAGCACAATCGCCCTTCTTTAAGTTGCTTAAATCGAACTGTGTTTTCGCGGTTTCTCCACATTAACAAATGTTGGAAGGAAAAGACAAATATGAGTTTGCATGAAAACTTGCTCAAAGGAACTTCACCTACCACCTATTTAAGGGGAAGTTTCTATAAAAACTTCTTGTGACAACATGAACTCCAGTGGGAATGAGAGAGATTTTGTCCATCATCATAAAAAAGCTCAGTGTCTTGTATTTTGCGTTTTTTTTTTTTTTTTTCCCAAACATGGTGGTCTAGGACACAGTTCATACATCTGTTTTGGATTTTTATCACAGAAGCCCTGAGCTTTCAGTGAAATACATATTCAGTACACTGTCAGTATTTCCACTTCATGCTTAACTTCTGCACGATTCCCTGAAGAAAAAGATCTTCTCAGCCTGGCCGCACAGTGAACCTTTACACTTTTGACCAACACAGAGTTTCCAAACAGGATGGAATAAAACAGGGAAGGTAGATGCTGGATTTCCATTTACTTCTTACTATATACCAGATTTTTTTTTTGAGATTGTGACTGGGGATTTCAGTCAGCTCATAGGCTTCTTCCTCGTAGTCAGATTTGTCCTGTTTTTTCACCCTAATCTATTGGTTTTGAATAGTTTCTGTCAGGAAGTTATTTATCAAGCCAAGACAATCTTTTGAGGACAGTTAACTTATTCTGGTTGTGTTTTGCTATGGTTAGATTCTGTGCTCCCCTCGTCTGTCACACCTTCTGACAGAAGTACATCCTTTCTCTCCTGATATTAGCTCCTTATTTACTGTTTCTTTTGTGAGAAGTGATTCATTTTCCCTTAAACACTTTTTAAAGGAAAAATATCTACTAGAATCAAATAGAATAGAGTAGAATAGAATATTCTTTATTGATCCCCAACGGGGGAAATTTCTACGTCACAGCAGCTCACAAACATTCCAAGTTCAAAAAATGCAACAATAAAATAAAATAAAGTAGAATAAAATAAAATACAAATAAAACAATAAAAAAGAGAGAAAAACTAGCTAAAAATAAGCTATAATAATAATAATAATAATAATAATAATAATAATAATAATAATAATAATAATAATAATAATAATGACTGAAGATAGTTATTAGAAATTAGCAATTTAAAAAAATATAAAAATAGCATTATTTACAAAGAATGAATATACACAATCTTAAAAAAAANTTAGATCAAGACTCCACAGTTAAAACGAAAAAAAAAAATCAGAAAAAGCACAAAACTTAAGTAAAATCCTAAAAAGGTGACAAGTTTTAGTTAGGAATTTCAAATTTACAAAACAAATTTGAATTAAAAGAAAAAAAAAATAAAGCTAGGGATATTGAGCAGAAGCATTCAAAATGATAAAATTAAAAAGCCAAAAAAGTCTGACTTTATCGGTACACGCTTAATTTGGACATTTAGGAACATACATGAAGACCAGGGGGGTCTGAACTTTATAAAGGGCCACATTTAATTTTGTGGGAATGACATAGGGCCAGCAGCACTTACTGACATATTTATCAAGTGCAAAAGTGACATGATTGCTCCATCAGTTGATTTTTTTATTTATTTCTTTTTTGTGATTTATGCAAAAACTGCTCTGTATCATACATTTGACCCAGTCCTTTGTCTCCAAATGTGTTATTTGAATTGAGATGAGTTTATGAGTTTATTTATTCAGAACAGGGTCAATACATATTATGAATGAACATATACATGTAAACACTGAAGATCATGGCCAGCGGCTAATTTCCACCTTTAGTCCCTTCGGTCGGTTGATGTCAACGACATGAAATAATAAAATCTATAAAACAACAGTATCGACAAGCAGAACAGTTAGCCTTCATGGTCAGTGGGCAGGAAGAGCAATTACAAAGAGAGAAAACATGTCCTTAGACACACAATAGGACAGAAAAGAAAAAAAAGAAAAGCAAGGACAATATTAAGTATAGTGGATCATGAAACATACAGGGTCGGAGGACCAGATGTGTTTTACAGGTGATACATGCTGAAAAAGGAAATCAAAGGGCTGATTGAAGTGTTGAAGTGTTAGGTGCATAATTGTATAGCAGTAGACACAGTAAATATGAAGTGCTATTTCAAATGCACAATACTCAATACATATTACATTAATCAAATACCAGCAATGGTAGTTTTATGGTACTAGAAGTCCCCACTTTTAAGAATGTAAAGTGTGTATTGCCTTGGACGCAGCCTTAATACTTAAGAAGTAAATGAAGATATAATAATTCATTCAGGTACACTCTCGTCATAGTTTTGAACCATTAATTGCCAAATGGAATACAGTTATTATTGGCGTTACAGCTCTGGTTTCAGAGTACTCCCTGGGTTAGCCAAGCAGCCTGCTTAGGCTTTCCAGGGAGTGCAAAGCAGATCCCCCCTGGGGAACAAGACACACACTTTATACATGAATATTATACATGAATATTATACATGTATACAGACTTAACAGGAGGAGGCTGGGGTGGAGGAGGTAACTTCGAGACGCAGCAGTGTGGTGCATAGCAGTAGCAGGAATAGTTGTGGATGTAGACATGTTTAAATAAACCACCTTGTTGGTCGACGGCGAGCTGTGATTGGTTAAGTGGAGAGGTGTGACTCGAACGTCAGCCTGTCAGCTGGTATCAGCTGGGCGTATGACTTCCGTGTCCTGCATGAACTAACGCGAGCTTCATATAGTGAACATATTAATAGGGGAGAGGGAGTAGTTGTAGTGATAATAGAGCAGTGATCAGTAGAAATTGCAGATGGTACCCCAACAATTTCAAAATCAGAATCAGAATCAGAATCAACTTTAATGGCCAGATATGAACACACAAGGAATTTGCTTTGGTATACTGTGCTCTCTTGTACAGATAATAGTAAGACATAAAGAGGGAAAATTATAGTAATTAAAAAAAAATTGCATGTAGAATATTATGGACAACTATAAACATAAAAGAATAGCAAATAGACAAGAATAGTATTTACAGGATATATATATATATATATATATATATATATATATACATTTATATGATAGTGCAGTGGTGAGTAGTGCAAGGATGCAGATCTCAAACAAGGTAGTTTAACAAAAGTTGCGTAGTGGTAGTCAAATAAAAACCATAAATAATAAAAGAATGAACATTCTGCTGTTACATCAAATATCTGTGTTTGTTAACAGCACTGTTCTGGGCTCTGTGCAATTATTGAAAATTGCGAACATTTAACAAATATACGAGTTCAGGTAAGGTTGTAGCAACAGTGTTGTTCTTTCAATAGCCCAGCTTTAAGACGTTTGGTAAAAGAGGTCAGCAGAGATACACTCAAGTTTTGTTTTTGGGCATGTAAATAAAAACATAATTTAGAAAATGATTCATTTCAATTTTATAAATAATACATTACAAGATGAAAGCTGGGGGCCCAATGAAAATAGACCCCAGGCCACAATTGGCTCTTGGCCTGACTTTTGACACACCTGCTCTCTGTAAATTCCCAACTCGAAAGACTAAAGTTTGGCACAGGTTTATGTGTTGTTGGCCTCTTTGAGTACACCTATTGAATGAATAATTTTAAATGTGTGAAACAAGCAGCCCATCATCATCACCGAGGGGGTGCTTCTCTTCTTTATTTCATTAAAAAGTCAACAGAAAACTCAGGAGGGATTCATTAAAGCGGAGTGCAGTCCACTGTACCCTGTATTAATAGTTTGTTTTACTTAAAGCCGTCACAATAACTCCTCTTAATTGTACCGTTGGCCCAATGGTGAGAGAGTAACAATTAATAGCTTAATAACAAAGCCAAGTAGAGCTGATAAATAGTGAAAGCACTCTCTGAGTTCAACATTTGAGAATAACATTTCCAATAGTGCTGTAAAGGGACTTGCTATTCATGCAGCAGCAGAAGTAGAGTATTTTTTTATGCATTCCTCTGAGTGACAAGGATGAGGTGAGGATCTCACTGTGGGTCAGGATGCTGATGAATATTCTGACAATCTGATGCCTCCTATTGCCCCTTTCTATCACAGTGGAGACACCAAGAGTTATTGTTATGTTGTGGATATGTTCTGTTTCGTTGTGGGCTGTTTTTATAAGGACGGGATTTCATCTTCACGGCTCCACACGTTTTCTTCTTGTTGCTTCGACTGTAGCCTCGTGCTTCACAACATCCTGTCTTTCTGTCTTCCTCCTTTTTTTTTTTTTCATTCGGAGCCAGGGGTGACCAGCTTTTGTACAACATAATGGAGTTGGAGAAGAGCGTAAGGTCTTAAAATGCCTAAATTATCATAATTATACAGTTAGGTTAATCTGACTAAGCCCGAGGCGATTTCATTAGCTGAGTAAATAGATAGNTCATCATCATCATCATCATCACTATTTGGTGTGTCATCATTGTTTGCCAAACTTGCCCTCTGTTGACGTGGCTTCTGCTTCCGCGGCGGTGTCACGACAGTGTCAGATGACTGTGCTGGACTCTCAACAGGCAAGTCATTAACTAACAGCAGCAGATTCCGGTGCATGGTTCTGTTTCTTGCTCTTGGGTCTCCCTCAGGATGAATGACATATACTGGATTGTCTGATATCTGCTCTTTCACAACATAAATCTTCTTCTCCCAGTACGAGCGTAGTTTGCCGGGTCCACCTCGCTCACCCATGTTCCGAACCAGCACCCGATCTCCTGGTTTGAGGACCACTCCCCTTGCTTTTTGATCATAGTAGGACTTGTTCTTTGCACTTGATGACAGGCTGGCTTTGTTTGCTATCTTGTATGCTTCGGTCATCTTTCTCGACCACTTCTCCACATATCCTTTGTGTGTCTCCGGTTCAGTGTTCTCCACTAATCCAAACAAGAGATCCACAGGAAGACGGGGGTGTTGCCCATACAGCAGGTAATGAGGTGAGTATCCAGTGGACTCGTGGCGGGTACAGTTATAAGCATGTATCATTTGTGGCAGATGTTCCTTCCATCTCTCCTTTTCTCTGTCAGTCAGGGTTCGCAACATTTGCAGCAGAGTGCGGTTAAACCGCTCAGCGGGGTTACACTGTGGGTGGTATGGGGACGTTCTTGAGTGACCAACCCCTGCCAGCCGTCCAAGGGTGCGGAAAAGGTTGTTCTCGAACTCGCGCCCTTGGTCATGATGGAGACGATTTGGATAACCAAGGCGAGGTATGTAGTCATTGTATAGTCGTTCAGCTGCTGTTTGTCCTGATTTGTTTTTGGTTGGGTAAGCCTGAGCGAATCTGGTGAAGTGGTCGATGACTACCAGGATGTACTCAAAGCCTCCTTTGCTCTTCTCCAAATGTAGGTAG
>RPOG01004934.1:7313-38268 GCA_008086565.1 Thalassoma bifasciatum | reverse complement strand
GGAACATATAAATATATTTTCATATATTTGGTTGCTCCACCTGACATTTTTGGGTGCTCAAATTAAAAATACTAAAAAATAATGAACCTAAAAACTTTGAAATGTTGGTCAACTACTGAAATCTGTTAGAAAACATAATTCTTCACTCAGAAATATGTTTTTATCCATTTTCAAAGAACTTTTTAAAAATACGTTTTTATACCCTCTTTTTGTCATTGACCCAATACTCAGTTACAAAACCTCAAGACACAATCTGATACACGTCCTCCTTTTTGGCGATAAAATTATATCAGAGGGAAAAATTTAAGTCGAATTTTGAGCTAAAAAGTCTAAATTTTCAGATGAAAAAATGAGGGGGAAAAGTCCAGTTCTAAGATAAAGCATTGAAATTTATGAATATTAGTCAAAATGTTAAGCTTGCAGACAAAGTTCTGAGATTACTAGAAAAAGGGAAAAAGTCAATATCTTGAGAAATTGCTGTTGAAGTGGTAAAAAAGTCAAAACTTCAAGCTGAATAGTAGAAATTTTAGGATCAATCAAACAGTCAAAATTCAGAGACTTAAGTCAATTTTTTCAGATAAAATGTTGAAATTTTTAAATAAATGTTTAACTCCTATAATTAAAAGTCAAAATCTTGAGCTACTAGTGAAAGTTATTAGATTAAAAAGTCAAATTTGGGATTAAAAAAGTCACTTTATTGAGAAATATAAGTCAGTTATGATTAAAAAAAGTCAAAACATTAAACTCATGAGTCAAAATTTTGAGATAAAAAAGTCAGAATTATTGTAAGAATGTACAAATCTTTGAGAAACGGCCAAAATGACGAGAAATAAGTTACATTTTTAAGATAAAATAATCAAAATTTTGGGACAAAAAGTCATATTTTCTAGATGAAAAGTCAGAATGGCTTAGAAGAAACCCAAAATAATGAATTAGAAAGTCAAAATTTGAGACTTAAAATTGAAAATTGAGAGAAAAAGTCAAAATTTAGAGCCAAAAAAAATCAGAATTTTGCTACAGAAGCCGAATTAATTTAAAAAATTGAAGTCAAATCACTAAGATAAAAAAGCTGATTTTTCTTTTTCAAAAAAAAAAAAGACAAAATAATTGGATAAAAAGTAGAAATTACAAGCCATAATGTCAGAATTTTGATGAAGAAGCTATATTAAAAAATAAAATTTGTGGATATAAAGTTGTTTTTTCGCAATAAAAAGTCAAAATTATGACAAAATAAGTGTAAATTTTGATGTTCTTTGACCAGAATAAAGAAATCATATCAAAGCCAATTTTCTTTTTTTTCATATATATTTCAAATTTCAGTAAAGGAGTGTGTTAAATAAATGTTTGGGTTATGAAACTCCTTTGTCGTCTCTGAGTATCTGTGGGTTTTCTCTCTACATGATGTTTTTTAGATGTGGTCGTCTGAGTCTGAGTGGTTGCTCATGTTTGTCGTCATAAATCCCAGTTCTGACCCAAAGCTTTGTGCACTTTTCTGTCTCTTTAACAACATCAGCGTTTTCCTCTTTGAACTTAATGAGTGTCACGTCTAAAATCTTCCACATGAATAAAATCAAACATTAATTCGATCAGAAAAAAAGGCATGATCGTATTCATGTGACGGCTCATCACTTATTCCTAATTGTCCTCTTTAAATGTTTAATTTTCCGCTCTGGTTGTGATGTTTTCATTTCATGTTCGAACACTTTTACTTCCTAAAACTTCTGCAGAGGGTATTTCACTTTCACTGCAAACACGCAGGTTCCCTTTTTAATGGGCACGCCATTTACACCAACATGTTGTTGAATACAAGAGTCTTCCTTCTCTTTCTTTCTTCTGTTTAATGTTTGTTTTCCTTATTTATGGGGCTTGAATCATGTGTGTGAATTTGACAAGAAAACCCAGTTTCCACTGAGCGGTTTAGTTTGATTTGTCTTGGGATAAAACACGTTTTGTGGCATTTCCTTTGACTAAAACCAGGACAGATCCCTGAAGTTACTGACGAGTAGCGTTCCACTTTTTGTTCCCCTTCAGTTTGGGTTCCCGATATTCCATATTTTAGTCTTTAGCTCATTTTTTAGCCTTTAGCTTGTGTTTGAGCCTGGGTTTAAGATTTTGGCTCATTTTTTAGCCCTTAGCTCGCATTTGAGCATTTTGCTTGTGTTTTAGCCTCAAGCTGTTTTTAGCCTTCTACTCATTTTAGCCTTGAGCTAATGTGTTTAGTCTTAAGCTGATTAATTCAGCCTTTAGCTTGTGTTTCAGCCTTTAGCTCATTATTTTTTTAAGCCCTTCGCACACTTTAGCCAGTAGCTCATTTTTGGCCTTTAACTCATTTTCTTAGCCTTTAGCTCGAATTCGAGCATTTTGCTTGTGTTTTACCCTTTAGCTCATTTGATTTGCCTTTAAAATGTGTCTCAGTCTTAAGTTGTTTTTAGCCTTCTGCTCATTTTGGCCTTGAGCTAATTTTTCTAGTCCTTACCCTATTTTCCTAGCCTTTAGCATGTGTTTTTAGATTGTTTTCTAGCCTTTAGCCCTTGTTTTTTTTTTTCAAACTTGTTTTTATTGGGGTTTTGTGTTTTTAAAACAGTAACAAAAATTACAAATATATATGTATATAAATCAACATAACATATACAAATCTGCAATGTACAACTTTAGCCCTTGTTTTAACCGTCAGCTTTTTTTTTTGCCTTTAGCCTGCGTTTTAGCCCTTAGTTTGCGCTTAAGCCTTGTGCGTAAATGACCTATTTTAATACTGATAGTCTCATTTTTAACTGTGGATTATGATCAGCTCTATGTCTGGATATGAGATTTTTTTTCCAGGATCACAAAGTAAATCCTCACTGTCCCTTTAAACACTTTTGAAGAATAAAAAATATTTATGTAAGAGTGTGGGGGCCAAAGGGGGCCCCAGAGCAAATATCAGCCCCTCTGGACGTGTAAGAATTAGATCCGGCCCTGCTGACATGAGATGCTACATCTTTTATTTAAGTGTGATTATTTTTTATCTCTATATAAAGAGAGGAAAGTTGATAAAAAGCAGAAACTATGATGTTTAGCCTGATGTGAACTGTCCCCCAGGAGAAAAGGAAGTGATCCTCCCACTTTGGTTTTATTCTGACATCAGCTTCTCTGATCCTCAAAGTCACAAACGCTGCAAACATGACAAACCAGCGGTGACTCAGCTCAAAACTTCAGGGATTAAACTTCATTATTTCCAGCAGGTAAGAGCTTTAATCTGTCAAACTGAGTAAAAAAAAGAGGAAAATCTGCTGCCCTACATTCATGAGGTGAGGAAAAGCTTTTTCTGTCTGCGCGAACAGGACGTAAACAACGTGAAGGCGACGCGGAAGTGACAGAAAATATGATCCAGAGTTTTCATGTTTCCTACTGAATTAAATATTCTTAGTCTAATTAAACTTCCTAGACATTAATATGAAAATCTGTGACGCTAAATCTGCTTTTATACACGTGTGAAAAACAACATGCTGAGTCACTTTCACTTTTGCAAACAAGCAGATTGTGCGTAAAACATATATAACATGCAATAACCTTTCATTTTAACACATTTCTAATAATAATGTTATTTATTTTACTATGTTATGATCAAAATCTCTACTTTTACATCCTCCTGTTTAATTTAATTCGTCATAAAATGCAATATTATCTCTAAACGGAAGTAAATAGTGCATTATTGTAGTGATCAACATATTTATTGAACCATTATCCAGTTTGCTACCACTTAACTGCAAAAACAGACATCTAAACAAGTTTTTTTGTCTCATTTTTGGTCAAAATTGTCTTTTTTTTAGTCTTGTTTTAAGCCGGATTCAACGTCCAAGTCTAGAAAAATGTCTTATTTCAAGTTATGAGAAAGATAGAAATTCAGATAGATGTCTGAATTGCTTGTAATGAGTAAAAACATTAAAAAAAACTTGTTTTCTTGAACTATAGTCAGATATTTTAGCCTCATTACAAGTTTTTCAGACATCATTCATTAAACTTTACAGGACATTTTAGTGGACTGGTTTAATAAATATGGCTCATACAAAAATTAAACAGTTTTTCTACTCAAAATAAGACATAAACACTTGCTTTGATATTATTATTTTGCAGTGTTCCTTTATTTAACATGATATTAATCCCTGGGGAATATTTACTTATTAAAACTTTGCTTTTATTGTATTAACCCTGTGGTGCATAGTGGTCATTTTTATGACCTGGTCTGGTGAATGTGGCTCAAATGAAGAAAAATAAGACAATTTTATTACAAATAAGACATAATGACTTGCTTGGGTTTCAATTTTTGCTGTGTTCACACCCTGTTATTTGTGTAAAGTACAAAAAAACGTCAACTTTTAAAGACTATTCTGACTCAAACCATCATCTTTCCCTCAAGTTTGCTCATGGTTTTGCTTCCTGATCCAAACTCGCTTCACTTCTCCTCCTTTTTGTTGTGAAATCACCACAAAGTCTGTGACGCCGACAGAAGCACAACATTCTTACTAAACAGTTTTCCATCTATAAAAAAAATGTCACCGCAGCTGTTTTTTGTTTTTTTTTCCTGTCGTTCTCACACGCTGGACTCTGCTCACATCCTGACCCTAAAAGTGCAGACGCTGATGTTTTATTGGCTGTTTAAAGTTTTGTGAGGATTATCACAGGTCGGTCATGAAACCTTCAAACTGCATTAAAGTAAAAAAAAGGTGTGGTGTCTTTTTCTCTTTAACAAGGCATCATGGGAACATCAGAGAGCAACGGTACACCTTTGGATAATTCTTCGACAGAGAAAACAAGAACGCTGAAGTCTTTCCCTCCGTACGGCTCCATGAACGGACACACCTCAACAGACACCTGCCCAACGTGCCGTGGCACCGGACGAATCCCCAGAGGTCAGTTTTCTCCTTTAACACTTTTTTTTTTAAACATAATTCATGCAAATTCTGGCTCAAAGTTATGCAGCTCTGTTCCTCCTCTTGTTCACATAACTTTCATTTTTCCGTCTCGACACAAAGGGAACTGGGTCAAATGGAAATATGCTCATGTGTTTATCTACTTCCACATTATTATAGTGACTAAACAGGATTAACTTCTAACCTGGACGTTATATTTCTGCTTTTCAAACCCATGATGCTCCTTTTTTTTTGTAAAACTTTGACCTTTTATACACATTTATGAACACTAACTGCATCATTTTTGGTGATATCACAACCTTAAACCCATTTTAGTAAAAACAACTATGACTTTTCACCTTCTTATATTAACTTTTAACCTCTTTATTGTGACTTTTTAACTTTTGATTTAAAATTGCACATTTCTTACTTTTACTTGCAATACACTTTGACTTTTTGAACCTCCCTATTATGAATTTTTCACTCATAATAATGTATTTTTATCTCTAAAATTTGCTTTTTATCCCCTTAATTTGACTTTTTCTTAACTGTTGTTACAGTTTTATCACCTCGTTTAATATTTTTTGTCTTTTGATTTAAAACTTTTAATTCCTCACTTTGACTTTTTGTCCAGATTTGTACAATTTATCTCATATTTTTGACTTTTTAAACCTCCTTATTATGAATTTTTAACCCATATTTTTATCTCTAAAATTTAACTGTCCATATCTTTGACTTTTCATCCCCTTAATTTGACTTTTTCTTAACTTTTGTTAACTTTTTATCCCTATGTTCAGTATTTTTGTCTTTTGATTTACAATTTTTTATCTCACTTTGACTTTTTGTCCAGACTTGTGCGATTTATCTCATATTTTTCACTTTTTAAACCTCATTATTATGAATTTTGAACCCGTAATTATGTCATTTTATCCTTTTATTTTGACCTTTGATCCATTTGTGTCCACAGGTCAGGCAGATCAGCTGGTTGCTGTAATTCCATGTAATGACGTCAGATTGAAACCCAGACGCACGTAAGAGAAATAAAAAAGTGACTTTGGGCTTAAAGAGCATACTGCAGGTTGAATATAAGTTTGTATAAAATCATAGGAAAGTTACTTAAAAATAATGTTTTGAAGGAATTTTAGAAATTATTGAAGCAAAAAGTCTGCGGGAGACGTTTTAGTATTTTTTTAATGAGGGGAGTTCTGCTGAAAATGTCTCCATTTAACACAAACATGGATCAGACTGTCACTGCTGTAAATGAAGAGGAAGAAAATCTCTATGCCTATACATACAAGGGTCCACAAGATTAAAATGATGAAAGTTTTTTAGTATTTCATCACATGTATTTCTTTATTCTATGAAACCTGTGTTATTTGAACACATCTTTAAACTATTAAAATATAACATGTTTTTTTGTGTTTTGGTTCCTCAAACCCCCAAAATGTCAGGTGGTGCAACCGTCCTGACAAGTATCCACAGTAATTAAACTCTAAAAATTGAATGTCAGTTATTGTAAATGGAAATTAAAAATACAGTGGCATTATTTTATGCTTGAACCTTTTGAAATAAAACATTCTTTGCAAATNTTGTCCCGTAATTTTCACCTTGTCAAATGTCAGGGTGGTGCAACCGTAACATTAGACTTTTATTTTAAAGTGAAGAGAATAAAACAGGAAACAGGAAACTGCATCAGCCAGAGGAGCCCAAATGACATTTGTGACCAAGTGGAAAAGTTTGTAGATTTCTCTGAAATACTGATAAAAAAGGTTTTTTCACTTCATTGGTGACTGGAACAATTTCCATGTCAGGTGGTACAACCAATGTAATAACGTGAAATGTTATTTTAACATCAAATTATTTATCTTATTCACAAATAAAACGAATGAAACACACAAAATGAAAATGTATGAGTCACTACAAACACTTGAGAGATACTTGCCAATAATTTCACACAGAAAAAATAACAGGAACATATAAATATATTTTCATATATTTGGTTGCGCCACCTGACATTTTTGGGTGCTCAAATTAAAAATACAAAAAAATAATGAACATAAAAACTTTGAAATGTTGGTCAACTACTGAAATCTGTTAGAAAACATAATTCTTCTCTCAGAAATATGTTTTTATCCATTTTCAAAGAACTTTTTAAAAATAAGTTTTTAGACCCTCTTTTTGTCATTGACCCTTTTGTACTAATCCAGGGTAAGAAAACAAAACTGAAGACTTACTTTGCTCAGGTGATGTTTCTGTCGGGATGAATCTCAGGTAAATCTTTGTCTCCATGATCTGACTCCTGGAGCTGTTGCTGCTGCCGCTGAAAGTGTCGCTGCCTCGGACTTAAACCTCCATCATCTCCCCTGGTCCTGGCTCCAGTATCTGATCCTGAACTCCATCATAAAACCAGGAATATAATCTTCCTGTAACCACAGATGATCGTTTTTTTTCTGTGACTCTTGCGGAGTTAAAGTCCAGTTTCTTCAGCTGCATAAAACGAACCGAGCACAGATAAATTCTTTCCTCCTTTTGGGGAAATGATCGACTCAATGTCCTTCTAAGTTTCTATTTTTGCATCCAGAGTAAGAATGCAATATTGAGCCATCTTTATGAACGATCAAATTAAATAAAAAAACTTGTAGAAACACAAGAAACACGACTCAAAATCCCCGCTCTCATTCACTTCCTCCCATCAAACACATGGATCAGCGTCAACACCATAGACTGTATAAAACAACACTCCCCTTAGTGACGTCAAATGACGCAGTGATTGAAAAAAAGAGAGTTTTGGTTTTGTCTCAAGGCATTATTTTTTTTTCTTCAGATATTATTTACTAAGCATTCAACATAAAACAGTGTGAACTTAATGTAAATATGATGATTTTTTTGTTTGAATTTTTTTTTTTTTTTTTTGGTAATTTCAGAAATAATCTTTTTTAATGCTTTGCAAAGATTTTAAATCTCGTTCATCCATTTTAAAACGGAATAATTATAGTTTAGAAGCTTTTTCACCCTCAAATGTTTCTCTATAACTTTTTTTAAAAATATAAATATGTTTGGAAAAAAAAATAAAACCATTTTTTCAGGCTCGAAGAAGAATAAAAATATCCTGACACAGGTTAATATGAATTTCCACCACATGAACCATTGAATTTAGGAGTAAATAACTTTTAAATAGGTGTCTACTGTAGGGTTAAAGTCAACCCCTGATAACGCACAGGCCTGGTGAGTTGTAGCGTTTTTTGTTTTTTTTTGTGAAAATATTGAGGTCAGGAGACTGAGATGGCCACTCCAGAACCTTCACTTTATTCTGCTGTAGCCAGTGTACTGTAGCGACCACTATGCACCACAGGGTTAAACTACTGGCTAATCAGTATGACATCATTTTGAACCAATTTTCAAAAAAAAAAAAAAAAAAAAAAAAAAAAAAGACTTTATTCTGTAAAATACCACCGTAGCTGCTCAAAAATATTGATTTTCTTTTCTTAATTATTTCACAATCCTGGTGCTGTGTCTGTATGTGTGTTCTGTATTTGTTTGCTCTTTTTGGTAATGTTTAAATTATTCTAATAAAGGAGAAAAAGAGAACAGGTACACTGAAAACAGCCACTTCATCCTTAAAATTTGTGCCTTTTTGTCGCAAAAAAAAAAGAATAATTGACGTATTCTACAGTCACTATCAGACCGTGTTATGTGTTAATAAAAATAAATAAATAAATAACCTGCAATATGCTCTTTAAACATGTCAGACATTCAAAGATTTTTCAGATATTTCCTTAAATCTCTATCATCCTTTACTCAAGTACTTTTTTTTTTTTTTTTTTTTTTTCCAGAAAGCTGTATGTGTGTGTCTCCATGGTGGTGTGTCTCCTGATCTGCTGTCTGATCCTCTTCTTCCTCTTCCCTCGGAGCGTCAGCATCACGCCCGTGTCCGTCCTGTCAGTCATGGTCTACTTCACCCCAGACACGGTTGAAATGGAGGTCACGGTTAGTAACAGCAGCAGCAGCAGCAACACACACAGTGAAGTACACGTGCAAGTGTGAAAATACTGTTAATAAAACTTGTCTTTGTGTTACTTCCTGTCACAGAATCTCATCAACATCACCAACGAAAACTACGTCCCAGTTCAGATCTTGGAGTTCAACATGCAGGGGCTGATATCTGCTGCAGTCGTGGGAAAGACGAAGATTTGTAACATGACCTCCATTAAATCCCGCTCCATGAAATCTGTGAGTCACATGACCTGATTTAAAATGAATACAATGATTTGCAAATCCTGTTTGACCAAGATACTTTATTGTTTTTCGCAAATATTCACTCATTTCGAATTTGATGGCTGCAGCACATTCCTAAAAAGCACCACTTTGTCAACAACCGTGTGAGCAAATCGCCCAACAGTTTCAGTCCAATGTATTTTAACTGCAGGAATTGATGGATTTCATCATCTACAGTCCATAATATCATCAAAAGATTCAGAGAATCTGGAGAAATCTCTGCACGTAAGCAGCAAGGCCCAAAACCAACATTGTTACCGGCACTGGAAACTGGGGAGTCCGCCACGACGTAATTTTTGGGTGTAGTAACACATTTCCTATAATCGTGCACCCGAGTCCTTGACTTCAGAAAACCATTGTCAGTTAACACAGTTCATCACTACATCTACAAGTGACAGTTCAAACTCTACCATGCAAAGACAAAGTCACACATCAACAACACACACAAACGCCAACAACACCAATGGCATCATGGGTAACTGTCCCAGTATCTGTGAAGGCAGCATTAATGCTGAAAGGTACAAACAGGTTTTGGAGCAACATCTGCTGCCATCCAAGACACTTTGTCTTTTTCAGGGACGTCCCTGATTATTTCAGCAAGACAATGAAACCAAGACACATTCTGCTCCTGTTACAACAGCGTGGCCATGGACTGTATATAGAATGGACAGCGTGGCTCCGCCTGTCACCGTTCTACGTTTTTGAAGCCAAAAACCCCGTTTCTCTAGCCGTCATTGTGCAGCCAGAGTCTGCGCAGTAGAGAATTTCCGGTGGAGCAGAGTAAAAAAGAGAAATAAAAATATTTATTTCTTCTTCTTCAGAAGGTTTAGTCTCCTTTTGGCTCTTTCCCGAAGTTTCTTATATCCCCGGTAAAAACTACTCACGAACGGCAGCTGTCAACTATCGTAAAACGAAACTTATATTGCGGTTTTCAACGTCCAATGACTAATGAGAAACTAACTTCTCAGGAGAAAAAACACCCAAACACCATGCAGCCAGATGACATCATCATACTACCTTAGTGTAAAGATGACAGAAACGTTTCTACCAGGTATCGTCATTTTTAAAAGTTTTCCCGGCTCATATCTGGAATACATGGGGAGGCGGGGCTTATGACCTATACTGCAGCCAGACACCAGGGGGCGGGGCTTATGACCTATACTGCAGCCAGACACCAGGGGGCGGGGCTTATGACCTATACTGCAGCCAGACACCAGGGGGCGGGGCATCTGCTGGAGGCTTCAGTTTGNTCGCTCTGACTCTCCTCTGCTGACTCTGTAATTGCATCAATTAGCGGTGAGGTGGTTCAGAGGTGAGCGAGGCTTTGGTCGTGCTGTGTGAACATGTGGGATTGAGCCACCTGAGGCCATCACCAGCAGATGTTCTGCTTCACTGCTCGGCTGATTCGCTCCCTGCACAACAGAAAAGAAAAAAAGGAGAAGAAACTCATCACGAAAGCAGCTTCTAGTCATGTTTGTAGGCTGTATTTCCAAAAATAAACTCATCTTGAAGGTTTATATTCCCATTCGTGCAAAATTCCCTGTGATATTTGATTATTTTATTTGTCTATTTCATGTTTCTTCTAAATATTGCATCACAAAAACATGCCCCAGTCTTCAAACAAAGCTTTTAAACTTCCTCTCGCATATTTTTTTCTCCTCTGAAAACATCCAAAGTATGAAAAGCACGCCTGCAAGTTTCCTGCATTACCGGTTTTTAATCCGCCTACTTTTCCAAATCTCCTCGCTCAAAGAGGATCTGATGCAACACAAAGTCCAAGCTCCAGGTCACACACTGTTGACCTGAATACCATTCAGTCCGTATGTGTGTTTGTGAGTCGTCCTGCTGTGTTTTTGTCCCGGTTGACATGTCGAGGTAATGACTTGTTACCCTCCTGCTGAGCTCTCTTCATTTCAGATAGAAAAGCATGCACCAACACACACACACACACACAAACACACACACACGTATCCTGACTCCTGTGACCTCGGTGTCCCAGCTTCGTACCACGGTGAGCTCATTAAAAACTTTCAAGGTTGTCTTTTGCAGAATCATCTTGACACAGCAGCTGGTCTGTGAATAAATTAGCATCATGATGTGGAGTTTTTTCAGCATCTGAGACACACCGTGGGCATGTGGAGGCATCCGTCAGCGAGAGGTGTAACAGCGTGTTTGTTCAGGAGAGGACAGGTGCTGGAGGTTTGATACACACACTCTGATTACGAGGATCAAACCTGAGGGAGACACACAACATTTGTGATGCTCCTTTTGCATGTTTCTGTCACACACTGTACCGTCTCTTTGTTCCTCACGTGTCTCTGTCGTGTCTCTGTTTTCTATTTCCAGCGTAATCTTGGCTGACAAGAAACACACGAAGCGGGGAAGCCTCCAGGTTTGTGTGTCAGGGATTAGACGGGAGTCACACTCCACCAGGTGCAGCTCGGTGACATCAAACAAATACAGGATAACCAGACTTCACAAACAGTTTAATAAATCCAGTCCTTCTTTAGTTCTCAAAGTTTTCACCCCCCAGTTCTTAATAGCGTGTATTTCCCCCTTTAACATCAATGACAGCTTGAAGTCTTTTGTGCTCGTTGTGGATGAGGGTCTTTATTTTCTCAGATGGTAAAACTGACCATTCTTCTTGGCAAAAAGCCTCCAGTTCCTGTAAATTCTTGCTCTGTCTTGCATGAACTGCAGGTCTGAGATCTCCCCAGAGTGGCTCAATGATATTGAGGTCAGGAGACTGAGATGGCCACTCCAGAACCTTCACTTTTTTCTGCTGTAGCCAATGGCAAGCCTTGTGTTTTAAAATAACGGCCAAATTCACTTTTTTAGGAAAATGTTTTTGTTAATTTTTCTGGTAAAGATTTCTAACCCCTTTAGTCAAAAGCCAGGTAAGGTCACTCAAAGTGTAAACAAGAGGCAGAGGAAATTTCTATGATAATACAGTCTTTCGCCAAATCTACCAATCAATTTGCAGGCAGTGAGTTGAATATAGAAAAATAAAGTAGTTTGTTTGTAGGAATTAATTGTTTTTCTTTCTTCTGGTCTGCAACTAAATCAGGAACCTAAGGGTCAGAGGTGAATTGACCTTAACCCTCTGATGCATGAATTATAATAGTCATTGTCAGGATTTTTCCCTTGAGTGTTTTTAATTTGTCTTTAAGCATGAAAAAAAAAGTTTTCCATTTTTTTCAGATATTTGTAACTGAGCATTCAACATAAAACAGTGTGAACTTAATGTAAATATGACTTTTTTTTTCGTAATTTCATGAATAATCTTTTTTAATGCTTTGCGAAACATTTTAACTCTCTATCATCCATTTGAACACTGAATAATTTATAGTTGTTACGCTGTTTTACCCTCAAATGTTTGTCTATAACTTCTTTAAAAAATACATATATATGGAAAAAGAATTGAAAACATTTTTTCAGGCCCTAAAAAGAATAAAATATCCTGACACAGACTAATATGAATTTCCACCACATGAACCATTGAATTTAGGAGTAAATAACTTTTAAATAGGTGTCTACTGTAGGGTTAAAGTCAGCATTTCCTTTTTTTTTGTGAAAATATTGAGGTCAGGAGACTGAGATGGCCACTCCAGAACCTTCACTTTATTCTGCTGTAGCCAATGGCAGGTTGACTCCGTCTCGTTTTTGGATCATCGTCATGTGTGAACGTCCAAGAACGTCTCATGTGCAGCTTCTGGGCTGATGAGTGTAAATTTTCCACCAGTATTTTCTTCCTCCATCGGTTTGGACTAAGTTTCCTGAGTCTTTGCAGCTCACACATCTCCAAAAACATCAGTGATCCACCTATTTTCTCCTGATGTGAATCTACAGGCGTGGTTAATCGTGTTGATATCTTAACCTCATCATCATCTGTGAATAAGAACATCTCACCACGCAGCGTGTGAAAATGATCCCGGAGCCGCTCATGCATTCTTAATATCCGTTCAATCACGTCAGGGTGAGATGTTCTAATAATAGTCGTTCTCCAGCTCAGAATCAGAGTTACTGCTGTCAGCATGCACCTGTATTTCCACCCCCGCCCTCTCTCCTCCTCCTCCTCCTCCTCCCCCCTCCATCTCTGCACTGCAGTATCTGTCAGGAGACCATGTGCACCGGCCTCTGCCTGTCATTCCTGCCCCCCCCTGAGCGCCGACCGCCAGGACACACACCGAGTAACACGACACACACTTTCTGTGTCCTCACTGATTCAACCTTCTGAGCTGCCGTCCCCTGACACAACCAGCAGAGAGGGGGGGAGAGGAAAATACCTCATGCAATCGTTGTCATATTCTGAATCAGCTTTGATAAAAATTAGATCAGAAATTCAACTTCCTTTAAACCCCGCACTGTGCTCTGCTAAGAGAAACATTCCCAAGTTAAAACAAATTGTCGTACAGCCCTCCTGTTCTGTTTCCGTGCCCTTGACAGAATGACAGGGTATTTAGTCGCAATTCAAGTGATGCCCGGGGCGTTTTTCTTTCTCCTACTTTCCATTCAGGTTTAATAAGTTCCTAATGAAAGAGGGCAGGCGGAAGCTGTTTGAGGCAATCTCCTCTGCACAGTTACAGATCATTGGATGCTCCATTTAGGGTGATTTGAATGTGTGCCATGGGACATATTCCAGAAAGCATTCACACAATGGCTTTCCATTTTACCTCCCTCCCTCTCCGCTCCTATTATAGCAATGGAGGCGGGAGGGTGTCGTCTCAGGGCACGGACAAAGAGAGGGAGGAATGGTTTCAGCTGCGCGCGCCCCGCTGTCATTGTGAAATAAATAAATAAGAAAAGCTGCAGGGCTCAGTCGAGGAGGACGGGAAAGTTTCTGGGTCTGAATTTCATCAGATTGCAGCATGAGAAAGAAAATAACGAGGAAACGAAGAGCTGAGAAATTCTACCTGGTTTTCTGCTCTTTTATCAACAATGTGAAGAGAAAATTCAGAAAGACAGGAAGAAAAATAAGGGAATAATTTGACGCTGATGAGTTTGCATACGTTTTCCTAATTTTCTCAAGATTTTCTGCTTGAAGTTTTACTTAAGAAGCTGCAAAACTGAACACACAAAGAAATGAACATTACTCTCTCACTAGAGATTCCTATTCAATTCATTCAACAAGTTAAACATCTACTTATGAACCAAAAACAGTATATACAACAGCTTTAGCTTGATGCTAATGTATATGGGGATTTGCATTGATATGCTCACAGTTAGCATATATTGATATAACCTGTGTTTTGAAACAACTTTCATTACAAAAACATATCACAACTAGAGTGGAGGGGGGTGGGGGTGCATTTCCAACAGTACAATATTTCTTTAACCTGAAATGTGTCAAAATAACAGATAAAATTTTATGCAATAGATGTTTTATGTTCTACACTATCTACTCAACCAAAGAGCCAAATTTTTGAAAATTATTTCTGTAAGAGAAACAATCTAAGTCAGGAGTCCTCAAATTTTTTTCTTTTAAGGCCACACAACTCTGCTTTTCTCTGATGGGGGACAGAATCTGTCTATAATGGAAAATAACGCGTCATAACATGTAAGAAATACCTCAAAAGAGAGAGATGGAGCCTATTTAAGAGCAATATTGGTTCCTTGATTATATTTTTTCATAGTAATTTTGCAATAAAAGTCTGAAAAGTGGCCTTTTTCTTTCCATTGAACAAAAGAATAACCATTTTTTCCACTGCTGGTTAAATATCCTGCTTTCCAAATTATATTTTTTTCTCTTCCCTAATATGACTTGTTGAATGTCACGGTCTGAGTGTTTGTGAAAATATAGCTAACTAATTAATTCACTAAAAGAAAACACCGAAAGTAGTGAGCAGCTAAGGATCATTTTATTTAAAAAGACAGACTTTTACAGCCTTTCATAACAAAAAGACAAAAACAAAAAAAACCCCTCAATACTTTCAAATTGGGATTTTGGAATTGTTCTCAGGGCCGGACCAAATTTGTGGAGGGGCTGTACCCGGCTGGTGGGCAAAAGTTTGGGGACCCCTAATCTAAGTGGTTAAAAGTGGCAAAAACAGCAAGAAGTAGCAATAAAAGTGAGTTTGAGGTGGCATAAATGGTTCAAAAGCATGAAAAAATGGCAAGAAAACTGGGAGAAAACATGGATAATAGTCAGAAAGTAGCAAGTAATAGTTCAAAAGTGGCAAAAAAGAGAGTTAAGTGACTATTATTGGCAAAAATCAGTCATCATGAGTGGCAAAAATATTTTATGGGTTGTTTTCATGCTGTAACTTAACGACACATAAGACAGGGAACCTAAAAATAATCGCAAAATAAATGGCAAGAGTAATACAGGAAAATTGTTCAGCCCCAGTAAAAACTTATCATTTCCCATCTCTAGAGTTTACAGCTACAAAAATGTGAATATTTGAGCACAGAGACCCTCATCAGGTTTGGTTAAACTCAGATTATATGTTCAGGCTGTTAGCATCCATTAGCTCCTCTGTCTAGACAGGACTTAAGACTCTTTGTGACCCGCTGGTCTCATTCCTCCCATGATTCCTGGCAGCGCTCCCAGCTCCGGGTCCGTCTAACAGGATTAAAACCCCGCTGCAGGACTTTGTGTATCACCTTAAAACCGACGTGATAAGAACAGCCAACCAAGCAGCGTGTTGATGAATCATAAATACAGCAAAAACTGGGGCAACGCAGTCTGAAACCAGCTGATGGAGCAAACATCAGGTCAAAACGTGCAAACGGAAACTGTGTCGAAGCATTTCACGGCAGCTGCATTAGACACAAATTTGAATCCAGGGTGAAATGAGTGACTTCATCTCCTTGTTAGAGTGAGCTCGCTGTTGTCACGTATGCATGAAAACAGGGAGGCGCGGAGCGTTCAAGGCCACTGGAGGACTCAGATTTCACCGCTGACCTGCTGCATAAACCTCCAGATTGTGGCGTTAACTACAGAACAGGGTTCACCGACAGTCTGTCCAATTTCAGCCTCTCAAACAGAGAAATCTTTGATGGAGTAAACTGAAAAACAACAAAAGGAATGTCGTCATGGCTCAAAAACGACCTCATCGTAGCTGGGTGAAACAAAAAGGCCACAATGGGAGCCTCATTTAGGGAAACGAGTCCTGAATACCAGATCTGATGCGCATGGGTTCCTCCTCTCAACGTTGGACCACATCACTCGCTTCTTCGGCCAAAATAATTTCCAGCTCATTGTGCTCAAATTATGAGTTTCAAGCAACCGTGGTGGAGATTTTCTGCTTCTGAGAGACATGATTTTACCATAAAGACAGCAGCTTCATGAAAACTGATGAATTAGTTCTGAAGTGTTGTGGGAACAAAAACACTCAGAGAAACACAGGTAACCATCTCCATCCACGCTTTGTTGCAGATGATAACTAGCAGAGAGAAATGAACCACTTCACAGCGACCGGTCAGTCCAGGATGATTTGTTTTGCCACGAGCTTCGCGCTCACGTGCAGGCTCGCTCACACGTGTTCCTGCTATCTCTACAAGGCCGAACAAAACCCTCCACGCAGGCCGTTACAGCTGCTGCCGCGTCCTGCTGAGAGCCACAGCTCAGGGGTCCGACACAACGTGATCTCTGTCCGTCTGCGAGGCAACAACAGACACGAGGGCAGCGACGTTGGAGGCAGAGTGAGCGTGTTTGCAGACGATGGAGTCGTCTATTTTTCAGGAATAACTGTCGTTGGGTCAATGACAAAAAGAGGGTTTAAAAACTTATTTTTAAAAAGTTCTTTGAAAATGGATAAAAAACATATTTCTGAGAGAAGAATTATGTTTTCTGGCAGATTTCAGTAGTTGACCAATATTTCAAAGTTTNAACCCTCCACGCAGGCCGTTACAGCTGCTGCCGCGTCCTGCTGAGAGCCACAGCTCAGGGGTCCGACACAACGTGATCTCTGTCCGTCTGCGAGGCAACAACAGACACGAGGGCAGCGACGTTGGAGGCAGAGTGAGCGTGTTTGCAGACGATGGAGTCGTCTATTTTTCAGGAATAACTGTCGTTGGGTCAATGACAAAAAGAGGGTTTAAAAACTTATTTTTAAAAAGTTCTTTGAAAATGGATAAAAAACATATTTCTGAGAGAAGAATTATGTTTTCTGGCAGATTTCAGTAGTTGACCAATATTTCAAAGTTTTTAGGTTCATTATTTTTTAGTTTTTTTAATTTGAGCACCCAAAAATGTCAGGCCCAAGCAGCCTGCTTGGGCTTTCCAGGGAGTGCAAAGCAGATCCCCCCCTGGGGAACAAGACATACTTTGTACATGAAAATGATACATTAATATCATACATGTATACAGACTTAACAGGAGGAGGTTACTTCGGTTTCAGCAGAGAAATGGTGCATAGGAGTAGCAGGACTAGTTGTGAATGGAGGGTGTTTCAATACACCGCCTTATTGCTACGATGAACTGTGATTGGTTGAGTGGGGTGGAGAGATGTGATTGGAACATCAGCCTGTCAGCTGGTAACATCTGGGCGTATGACTTCCGTGTCCTGCATGAACTACCGCGAGCTTCATGACACAAACACTTGCTTTGATTTCATTTTTCTGAAGTGCAGCTAAAATCACTGACTGTGTCTTTAACAGTGACAATCATTCATGTCTCACTCCACCACGTTAAATCTTTCTGTCACTTTAAATCAAACCCTATAATTCCCACGTCCCAGATCGGCGCGCTGCAGGCCGACACAAACAAACATCTCCGCCTCACACCTCTCAGAGCGTTTCTGGGTTTCAGCTCTGAGGCCTGTCTGCTTTTAAACTGCCGTTAATAGTCAGGATTAAAAAGAGGAGCTACTGTTTGTTTTGGCAACCGGGCACGGATCCTGCACACCCTGCTGGCTGCCATGCGCCATATGGGTTTGTGGGTAATCCGAGTGTGGGATCAGGGGAGACCCTGGGTGGTGTGGGCGGACAGGATTCACGCTGGATTACTGGCTGTCAGATGGAAACAAAGAAGAGAACATCATTAAATGTTGTGTTAAAGGGGTTTTATCTATAATGAGGCTTCACTCTGTTTGTTTTCTGACTAAACCGTAACATTTATGTGAATTAATTACATCAGTCACATTTAGGTTTTTGGTTCTGGACGAGTTTTTAGCTCAGGAAGATCTCACTTTTACTGAGTCTTCAGGTGAACTGAGAAAGACAATTGAGCCTCTTCATGTGAAAAAAACAAGCATTTAAAAAGTTGAAATCCTCTTTAAGCTTGGATTTTGCCGACTCCACTTTTTATAAATAATGAGTTGAAGAATGTGTTGTCAAAAACCATGATACCCTTCAGATTTTCACTGTTCACTGTCATTTTTTGCAATTAATTCTCAGTCTTTTTCCAGTATCGTTATCACAATATGCCTCTATGCCAGTGGTTCCCAACCTTTTCCAAATCAGGGCCTACTTTTAAAGCTCAAAAATGTTTGAGGCCCACCTCCAACCCAATACATACCGCTATGTACGGTTTTTTTTTAACCCCATTTGTAACAATGACCCAAAATTTTATTTAAAAAAACGTAATAAAACCCAAAACTAAGCTGAAAACGGAGTAACTTTTTGCCCAAATTATGACAACTTATTACATTCTGGTACAATTATTATATTTTGGGTTTTACTTTATGCTTTTTCGTTATATTTCGGGCTCAGCACTCCGGTTACAGTTCTGACAATTTTTGAAAATCTGGGCTTTATTACATTTTTTTTCAATGACATTTCAGGTTGTTGTTATTTTTCAGGTCATGCTATCTATAGAGGAATAACATGCCTTCTTAGGGGACTTTTTTCATATATTAAAATCAGAACTGTTTTAATTTCCTTTAAAACTTAACCGAGTTAAACATTTTGAATGTTATTATTTGTATTTGTCTCTTAAGTTTTCTATTTGTACCTTGTATCTTTCTATAATTACACTCCAATAAAATACTTGTTTGGAAATGATTTCGAGGCCCACCTGCTACACCTTCGCGGCCCACCAGGGGGCCACGGACCACAGGTTGGGAATCACTGCTCTATGCAATATTTACATCTGAAAGTATTTAATATATTGCAATATATTTGAGCCTTTTGGTCAAGTTTTTGTATTCTGTCTGCGTCTAATCACATTTGATCTGATCGACCATTGTGTTGTTTATTTCACCTCCTCCTTCACATGCTGTATGATTTCATGAGCTGCCATTAAACTTGAAACAGTTGTAGTTAAATATTTATAAGATACAGTTGCTTCAAGTTTGCTTTGCGTCCTGCAGAAATCACACTTTTTCAATTGTGTCCATTTTGGCTTATTCTTCATTTTTTTGTGTGTTTTTCCAATGCACATCAAGGAAAAAAATACAAAAAACATTTGTAATTGCAGCAATTTCTGGGAGAAATGGTGTATTTTTTGGAAAATTTCCAATACTTTCGTTCATGACTGTATATAATACATTGCAATATATTTGAGCCTTTCAGTCAATTTTCTATAAGTTTGGATCTTCTGATCGACCATGAGCTGCCATTAAACTTGAAACAGTCGTAGTTTAACGTCACAGTAAAGTGTTGCTTAAAGTTTGCTTTGCTTCCTGCAGAAATCGCCCTTTTTCTCAATGCATTTAGTGGAACATCTTCACTAAAGGCATTGAGCTTTTTCTAGAAATGTCTCTAAAATTTACTTTTTATTGATTCTGGAAAAAGGTTATTCAAGCCGACAAAAAAGTCAAAACACAGGAGGTGGACAAACCCTGTGAGCCGCTGTCTCTCTGACTAATTGGTAGAAAGTCTGTGCTGAAATATTATAGACCAGTGTTTCCCAACCTATGAGCCATGGCCCCCTGATGGGCCGCAGAGGTGTTGCAAGTGGGCCGCCAAATCATTTCCAAGAGAGTCTGAAATTTAATGAAGGGTAATTATATAAAGATGCAAATAAATAGAATAATGTTTAAAATGCAAAAACTCAGAGGATATTAAACATGTTCAAACATTTGTATATAAGAAAAGTCCTTTAAGAGGGCATGTTACGATGCATTATGTAATAACGCCGCATTATTCAAGGATTCAAGGATTCAAGGAGTTTTATTGTCATTCAACCCATGTAAAACATGGATGGGACGAAATTAGGTTACCCTGGTCCCGGAGCAAGCCCAATCATAGAAATGAGAATAATAAATATATACAAATATACAATAAAAAAGAGAATAAAAGAAGAACACAATCAACTAGCCTTTTTAACAAATAGACAGAATAAAATACTTAACTGTGCAAAGTAATAATGTAATAAATTTTCACTTTATTTTGTAATAACGCCGCATTTTGTAATAATCTGATGCATTTTGTAATAAAATCTTTGAACGCAATATGTAATACATTTTCCCGCATTATGTAATAATCTCTTACACATTGCTTCGATTATTACGAAATGCGGGTGTTGCACTTACATAATGCGGCGTTATTACATAATGCAGCGTAACAGGGCATTTTAAAGCCCAATATGTAACATGACCCCAAATTTCAGGTCTGAAATGTAACTAAAAAATGCAATAAAACAAATAAAACAAATGTTGTATAACCGAAAAATCTAATCACTATCCCAAACTTTAACCAGTTGTTACATTGTGGGCAAATGGTTATCACGTTTTATATAGCGTTATACATACAGCATTAGTACTTGTAGGGTCAGATGTGGGTTGCGAACATTTTTGAGACTTAAAAGTGGAATTGGAAAAGGTTGGGAACCACTGTTATAGACTAATACTAATAATTAATAGATATCAACATGATTAAGACTCTTTGCAAACACAAATAATGTTTGGTTTTCCAGTGTCGTGCAGCCCATATTTGTGAAATATAACACATCTTGTGATTTAAATGACATTAAAAGTCTTTTTACTTTCCCGTAAAGACAAAAAGACCACTGTGTGAATTAAACGACCCCCTCCTTCTGTGTCCGTTTTATAACCAAGAACCTCAGCCTGAGTGTTTCTCTGTCTTCCCTTCACGCCCCGAGCTCAAAGACGACACTATAAGTCGAAGTCAAGCTTCAGTTTCCCTCCCGATCCCTTCCCATCCATTCAACCCCGCAGGCCCGGCTCTAAATGAAGGCCGAGTGGCAGCTTTACGACCTCTGGGAGAATAAAAGCCAAACAACTAATCCCACCCTCCCACAAACATTGTCCCTTAAAGACCTTTTCTCTGCAGCGTGTCCTCCTCCGCTCGACCATCCCCCCCCCCTACGTCCAGCAGAATGTCAACAAGGTCCGTTTCCTCGAAAGGCTTGTTAGTGTGAAATCTGATATATTCACGGAGGATGGCAAACACAGGAGAGAGTGAAAAAGCAAACATATCTGAGCGTATCAGCTTCAAAGAGGAGAGGATTAGATACAGACAGCTGGATGGATGGAGTGAGAGAGGACGGAGAGAAGACGGAGAGAAGACAGAGAGAGAGGCGATGATCTCAGTTATTGATCCCAGCGTCTTGGTCTAATCTCAGTAACCTCAGCTGGAGTGGACACCGAGCCACCAAAAGCAATTTGACCCCCACCGCTGCCCTCACAGGTCACCTTTTAGTGACTGCTGACTCCAGGTTACCATGGAGAAAGAAAATGATGTGGAGGCCACGGTTGGCAGCGTTAAGAAGCTTGGATTACAGCCAGGTGCCTTATTGCTTTTCATGTAGGGGGGGGCTGTAAAAGAGGCAGCAGCAGAGTGATACCACTGTTATTCATCTGGATATTTCTCTCTGATGCTGCATGTTTGACTTCTTTCATGTTTGGAGAGTGACAGGGAAGAAAAAACCTGCTAATGTTCACAGGTGGAAATAAAATCACACCTGAGCGGCTTCATCAGTCGAACAACAAACATATTGACTTGGGTGGAAAACTTTATTGGTGAATGGACAGCGTGCTTCCGCCTGTCACCGTTCTACGTTTTTGAAGCCAAAAAAACCCGTTTCTCTAGCCGCCATTGTGCAGCCAGAGTCTGCGCAGTAGAGAATTTCCGGTGGAGCCAAGTAAAAAAGAGAAATAAAAATATTTATTTCTTCTTCTTCAGAAGGTTTAGTCTCCTTTTGGCTCTTTCCCGAAGTTTCTTATATCCCCGATAAAAACTACTCATGAACGGCAGCTGTCAACTATCGTAAAACAAAACTTATAACGCGTTTTTTAACGTCCAATAACTAATGAGAAACTAACTTCTCAGGAAAAAAAACACCTGAACACCATGCAGCCAGATGACATCATCATACTACCTTAGCGTAAGGATGAGAAAAACGTTTCTACAAGGTATCGTAATTTTTTAAAGTTTACCCGGCTCATATCTGGAATACATGGGGAGGCGGGGCTTATGACCTATACTGCAGCCAGACACCAGGGGGCGGGGCTTATGACCTATACTGCAAACAAGACACCAGGGGGCGGGGCTTATGACCTATACTGCAGCCAGACACCAGGGGGCGGGGCATCTGCTGGAGGCTTCAGTTTGAGCGTTACGTCGTTACGTCCACTCATTATACAGTCTATGGGTCCAACTGTCACAAAATAACTGAATTAGGACTTTGAACAACAATTTTTCCCCAATCTGTTCATTCAAAACAGGATTGCTACATTTAAGGTTTTGGGTTCCACCCCAAAATTTACATTCTCAAACCAGTTAGAGCCAAAACTGTCATTCCTGACGCGGTTAATATCACTCCTTGTGATTCCCACTTGACTTTAAATTGGTTGGTGTAACATTAGCACTTTCTAACATGCCATTATTTTTACAAAAAAAACAGTATAACTCACGAGGCCCCTGCGCTATCAGGGGTTGACTTCAAGCTCAATTCACCTCTGACCTTGAAGTTCCGGATTTATTTTTAGACCAGAGGAGAAAAACAATTCATTCCTACAAAAAAACTACTTTATTTTTTCTATATTCAACTCACTGCCTGCAAATTGATTGGTAGATTTGGCACAAGACCTTATTACTGAAATTTCCTCTGCCTCTTGTTTACACTGTGAGTGACTTTGCCCAGCTTTTGACTGAAAAGTGTTAGAAATCTTGACCAGAAAAATTAACAAACAAAAAAAAAATCCTAAAAAAGTGAATTTGGCCATCATTTTAAAACACAAGGCTTGCCATTGGCTACAGCAGAATTAAGTGAAGGTTCTGAAGTGGCCATCTCAGTCTCCTGACCTCAATATCGAGATCTCAAACCTGCAGTTCATGCAAGACAGAGCAAGAATTAACAGGAACTGGAGGCTTTTTGCCAAGAAGAATGGTCAGTTTTACCATCTGAGAAAATAAAGACCCTCATCCACAACAAGCACAAAAGACTTCAAGCTTTCATTTATGTTAAAGGGGGAAAAGAGTAAACACAGTTGTTTGTTAATAAATGACTTCAGCCAACCACTAACCATGAGTGAAAGAAAAGTTTTTGTGTTATTATTCATATTCTCTGAAAAATGGCCAAGAAATCATAAATTCTGTCCCAAACTTATGAGCTCAACTGTGTTACCTCTTTGGTTATTGTTTTAAAAAAGGGGAATCTTTCATAAATCTGCACAAGCTGCTTTTTAAAGTTCTCTCAAACAAAACTGAACATCTCGAGATTAACACAGGTGACATTTATTACCCGGATATTGCAAAGTTATTGCATTAAACTGAAACATGTTTGAGTTATGACTCTAATCTTCCTGATCCTGGTTTGAAAAAAGAGAAATATGATTAGAAAAAAGCAAAAAGTAGAGGCTCTGATACATTTACTCATGCAGAGTTTTACCAACATTTCCTCTATAAAAACTGCTTTAATTATGAAATATTTTCTATGAGAGAGAGCTGGTTGATGTACAGAAACACCAAATCCTCCTGGGAACTGGTCGTTCAGTATAAAGCTCTCTGATTGGATTAGGTAAAGTAACCTGCGGATGTTTTCCTGACCACGTTTTAGCGTCAGCACGGCAGCGTTTAACACGATTAACACCGATTAGTGGAGAGCTATTCAGGGATGTTTGATTGGAAAATTTAAGCCTTTTTTTGTTGCGATGGATTCAAACACAGAGCTGCTTTTGTTTTGGCGAGTAAAATCGCGAATGAATAAGGGAGAAACGATGGAGCTCTGCAGCAGCGTGTGGAGAGTTAATGAAAGCAGGAAAACATATCAACAATCAGACCAGCAGTAATGCATTTCACACTCCACAGTTAGTGCAGCCCACGCGCATAATGTGCAAAATAAAGCAGAGGCAGTGGGTCATTACACACAAATGATAATTGGTGTAAGCACAGTTTGGTTTGCTGCTAATTTATTAATAGTTTATGGTCTGTTAGAGCACTACACACTGAATTTCATTTACTCTGCTCCAATAAGAACGTGAGGTGGCTCCTGCGAGGCCCCGGGTTTGGAGTTGCCTTCAGGCAGAAATCAGGGCAGCACAGAGAACACGAGTCAGTCGTTCACTCTGCTCAGAGAAACAAACATCAGCCTCATGTTTTCAGCACAGAAGTAGGTTGTTTCTTCTAATCTGCCCGGTAACAGTTCTGCAGCGTGCATATGTATGTTCCAGCAGCGTGAGTGTACGAGTGTGTGTGTGTGTGTGTGCATGCATGCAGAAGTGTGCATGTTTGCATGTGCAGCCAACAGCGAGTGGGCTGAGGGAGCGGAGGAGGAGGAGGAAGAGTGGGATGAGGAGGAGGAGAAGGCCAGTGCTAAAAGCTTCAGCAGGAGCTAAAGATAGCTCAGAGCTCGCAGGCACTCACTGAAGCTTAGCTTTCTCTGTCAAGGTTACACACACACACACATATACACACTCACACACACACACAGGGACCACAGAGAAGGCCTCAGAGTGCAGGAGAAGCTTCCTTCAAAGGGAAAAGTGAGAGAAACTGAGCAGATCGAAGAAACTGAGTCACTCAACAAGACACTGAGAGTCGACTCCTTCAAACACGGAGCCCTTTCACACCAGTTAAAAAAAATAAATAAATGAAAACTTGGCTTCATTGAGATTGTTTTATGCCCATATTAAGTCAAAATCTAGTGATAGAAATTCAAATTCTGAGATAAAGTCAAGTTTTTAAGATGAGTGAATTACAGTTTCGAAATAAAATGTTCAAATTTTGAGATGAAAACTCAAATTAATGAGATGAAAAGAAGAAATTTTGGAGGAAAAAACCCCCAAGATTTTGAGATAGTTGAATTTGAGATGGTATATTCAAAGTATGAGCAAGAAGTCTGAGTTTTGGGATAAGATCTCAATGTCAAAATTTTGACATAAAGGGTCAAAATCATGAGGAACGATGTCCAGTTTTTGAGATGCAAAGTAAAAATTAGCTGCTAGAAAGTTGAAATTTAGGATAAAATGTCAAAATTTTTAGATAAATTCAATATGTTTTTGGATAAAAGCAATTAACTTTTTGACTGGAAGGGAAAATTTTGACCTTTTTACCTTTTTAATGAACAAATTACAGATTTAGGGTAATGAGACGCCAAGTCATGAAAAAGATGAAAAGTAGAAATTTTGAAGAAAAAAAACCCCAAAGAATTTTGAGATAGTTGATTTTTGAGGTCAAATTATGAGCAAAAAAGCCCAAATTATGGGATAAAATCTTGAAACTATGAGAATTACATCAGAACTGTGAAGTAGTCAAAAGAATTTTACATTAAAGGTCAAAATTATGGGGAAAAATTTCACATTTTTGAGATGCAAAGTCAGAATATCTCCCATATCTCACATCCAAGATCTCATTAAGATCCATGAAACATGATAAAGTGTTGCGTTCAAGTGCCTCTCCTCTTATAAAACTCTCAAACATATGTTCTGCTGCATTTATCACAACATCCTGTGAACTCTGTGGTGATTTATGAGGCTGCAGAGACGCCGCTCTGAGTAAACGTGACACGTGTTTCTCCAGATTCAGAGGCTTGACGCTGTGGCCTGGTTCCTCCTGGAGAAGATCCAGGAGCTGGAGCCGCGTCGTTTCCTCTAAGAAGGATTTCTCTCTGGTATTTCCTGACACCGTGATTAGACTCTAATTGGTCACATTTGGCTCAGTGTTGCTGCCAAACCAGGCTTTGAGCTGTGAATTAAACCAGATTAGATCATGAGCAGCAGTGACACGTTGATCTACTCCCCTTCAGCCACATGTCGATACGTCTCCCTGACTCTTCGCTCTAAAGATAGAAGCGATCTAACGCACGCTGGGCTCAATCGAAGCGGCCACTTAGAGCCTCCTCGAGTCTGTTTTCCGGCAGATTTGTGGTTTTTCCGTGATGTTGGCAAAAGTGGATCGAAGGCTCATGTAACTCACAGGTTTCCAGACTCGTTTCTAAATGCGCCTAAAGCCGAGTTTTTAAAACTAAGAACACAATTTAAAAAGTCCGGTTTAGGAGAAGCAGGAATAGGCTTTATACTCAAGGTTTTGAGAAGAGTCAAAATTCAACAGCTTATCGGAAAAATCTTCTTTTTGCATTTTTTTTTGCCTTTTGTCTTGTAATTTTGTATTAATTTCTCGTAATTTTGACTTAAATCTTAGAAATTTGACTTTTTATATCAAAATTTCAACGTTTTATTTCTAAAATTGCCTTTTTTTTTCAAAATGTAGACTTTTTATCTTAGACTTTTGCCATCTTAAACTGAGAAAGTTTTGGACTTTTTCACATTATGTTAAACTGATTTCTTAAACTGAAGAAGTTTCATCTCAAAATCTTGACTTTTTGTCTCTGAATTTTATCTTCATTTCTCTAAATTTTCACTTCTTATATTAAGATATTGACCTTTTATCTCAAAGTTTGAAACAATTCTTACCTTCAGTTTTCATTTTCAGTAAAAGCTTTAGATGTTTCAATGGTTTGATGAAATTATTTGTCAAGTTTGTTAACGTTTCTGTAAATTGTGAAAATTTCTCTAAAGTTAGACTTAATGAGAATCTCTATCTGCAATTAGACTAAAGTAAAATTTATAAATCACCAAATAAATCACATAAATGACACAATCCACAACCAGAATAAACCTAGAAACCACTGAAAATCCACTTTTAGCCTCCAGTGTGTTGTATCGTAGATTAACGTGCTCCTATGTAACCAGATTATTTCAGGGCCGCTGCCTGACGTGAAAACAACTCGAACATTGTTCTCCTACATGCAAACTCACATATATTACGTAACACATTCTGAGCTGTCCTAATCCAGCGTAGCATAAAGGGATTCATTGTTCTGGTGATGTAACAACATCACACAGGATTAGATCAGATATGGAGTCATGAGCCGCGACGTCTTCCTCCTCAAAGTGATTATTTATCAGATTATCGTCTCATCTTCTCTCTGACAGATCACCTGAGACGACACAGAGACGACAAATACACACCTGTTAAATCTCACGAGAGAAATCTAAAACTCTAAAACTCATCTGTGTTTGTTTCCAGAGTGAAAATGTTACCAGTCCCCACAGACGATAAACAGACGTAAAGTTTGAACCTCACTTCAGAGATTTATGTTTGGATTAAAGCTGTTTATGAAGCTGTAACTCAGAGGGAGGAGAATTCTGTTAAAGTCACAAACTCACTGCTCTACATCAGCGTAATATGGAGGTCTGTGCTGAATAATGCATTTATCTGCTTTAATATAAAACATAAATAATTGAGATGATTGGAGGAGAAAGAAGAGGGGGGTTGAAAACAGACATCTGAAGAAGAGAAGAGAGAAATGAAGGTGAGAGTAAAACCTGGAGCTGGTTTCGCTGTGTTTTAATGCTTTTATCAGCATCTTTGTTATAGAAATGTTTTGAATTTACAACCTCAATTCCAATGAAGTTTGTGTAAAACATGAATACAGAATAAATAAAGTTGCTGATGCTGAAAAAACAGCTGTTTGGATCATTCCACAGGTGAAACAGGTTGATTGGAAACAGGTGAGTGCCACCAAAAGACTCAGTCCTTCACAAACAAAGATGGAGCCAGGTTCACCACTTTGTCAACAACTGCGTGAGCAAACAGTCCAACAGTTTAAGAACAATGTTTCTCAACTTTGTCCAACTGCAGGAATTGATGGATTTCATCATCTACAGTCCATAATATCATCAAAAGATTCAGAGAATCTGGAGAAATCTCTGCACGTAAGCAGCAAGGCCCAAAACCAACATTGAATGGCTGTGACCTTTGACCCCTCAGGTGGCGCTGCATTAAAAACCCACATCATTGTGTAAAGGATATTAGCACGTGGGCTCAGGAACACTTCAGAAAACCATTGTCAGTTAACACAGTTCATCACTACATCTACAAGTGACAGTTCAAACTCTACCATGCAAAGACAAAGTCACACATCAACAACACACACAAACACTAACAAGTCCACATTTCAAACTCTTTTTGGAAATCATGGACATAGTGTCCTTTCTCAGCGCAAAGTTCAAAAGTAGCATCTGTGATGGTATGGGGGTGTGTTAGAGCCCATGGCATCATGGGTAACTGTCCCAGTATCAGTGAAGGCAGCATTAATGCTGAAAGGTACAAACAGGTTTTGGAGCAACATCTGCTGCCATCCAAGACACTTTGTCTTTTTCAGGGACGTCCCTGATTATTTCAGCAAGACAATGAAACCAAGACACATTCTGCTCCTGTTACAACCATAGACTGTATAATAAGTGGACGTAACGACGTTCGGCTCAAACTGAAGCCTCCATAGATGCCCCGCCCCCTGGTGTCTGGCTGCAGTATAGGTCATAAGCCCCGCCTCCCCATGTATTCCGGATTTGAGCCGGGAAAACTTAATAAAATTACGATACCTGGTAGAAACGTTTCTCTCATCTTTACGCTAAGGTGGTATGATGATGTCATTTGGCTGCATGGTGTTCAGGTGTTTTTTTTTTCTGAGAAGTTAGTTTCTCATTAGTTATTGGACGTTAAAAACCGTGATATAAGTTTCATTTTACGATAGTTGACAGCTGCCGTTCGTGAGTAGTTTTTATCGGGTATATAAGAAACTTCGCCAAAAGAAAGAGCCAAAAGGAGACTGAACCTTCTGAAGAAGAAGAAATAAATATTTTTATTTCTCTTTTTTACTTGGCTCCACCAGAAATTCTCTACTGCGCAGACTCTGGCTGCACAATGGCGGCTAGAGAAACGGGGTTTTTTGGCTTCAAAAACGCAGAACGGTGACAGGCGGAAGCACGCTGTTTATTCTACATACAGTCAATGGTTACAACAGCGTGATTCCGTAGTAGAAGAGTGCAGCTGCTTGACTGACCTGCCTGCAGTGTTGTTAAAGGAAAGGTGATGTAACACAGTGGGAAACATGAACATATCCCAGCTTTTTAGGAACATGTTGCAGGCACAAAACAATAAAGTTTAACAGTTTGAACAATAAATATCTCGTCTTTGTTGTGTGTTCAATTGAATATAGGTTCAACAGGATTTGAAAATCATTGTATTCTGTTTTTATCTTCTGTGACTGAAACCTCACGTTGACTTCCCACGCCTTTGTTCAGAAACGAGGAGGCTGCACAGACTCAGAGCGACCTCTCCACGAAGAGACACAGCAGAGGTCACGACCTTTTCTCTCAGCGCTGAGATTAATCTGCAGAGTGACCACCCAGAGGAGGCGTGTGAGGGTCATACTCATCACACCACGGATAACAGAAGAGCAGGAATAAACACGTGCACAAAGACGAGTTAATGTAAAGAACAAACTGCACTTTTCTCTGCACGTGTCAAAGATCAGTGCTCAGATTTCTTCCCTCTGCTCGGTTTTAATCAAAGTGGCCGCTCAGGCAGATGGAAGTATTAATCACACCTCACATTGTTCCTTCACAAACTTCTATTGTTACATTTCCTCTGACACAAGACGAATAACCGGCTACTGACCGGCTACAAAAGCTTGTGGTTAAAGCCGGACCGTGCGGTGGTCAGAGTGAATAAAAGAAACTCAGATTGATTGAGACGCAGCGATTCTCCTGTGAAAGGATCTCAGGGCTAAAAGCACCACGTGCAGATATGCATTACAATGGAGAGAGCGAGCGTTCAGTGATGGAGTACAGCACATGCAGAGACCATCTGGAGGAGGAGACAAAAGGCTGCTGTGGGGCAGAAATCTTCAATCTAGATTGAAGAAAATTACCCTCAAAGAGCAGCTTTCTGCAACTTCTACTCAAGGCTATCAAACGTGATTCATTCCTCCTGAACAAAAGTGTCGGAAATATCTCTGCACAAATCTGGAAAAGGGTCAATGACAAAAAGAGGGTCTACAAACGTATTTTTAAAAAGTTCTTTGAAAATGGATAAAAACATATTTCTGAGAGAAGAATTATGTTTTCTAACAGATTTCAGTAGTTGACCAACATTTCAAAGTTTTTAGGTTCATTATTTTTTAGTATTTTTAATTTGAGCACCCAAAAATGTCAGGTGGAGCAACCAAATATATGAAAATATATTTATATGTTCCTGTTATTTTTTCTGTGTGAAATTATTGGCAAGTATCTCTCAAGTGTCTGTAGTGACTCATACATTTTCATTTTGTGTGTTTCATTCGTTTTATTTGTGAATAAGATAAATAATTTGATGTTAAAATAACATTTCACATTATTACATTGGTTGTACCACCTGACATGGAAATTGTTCCAGTCACCAATGAAGGGAAAAAACCTTTTTTATCAGTATTTCAGAGAAATCTACAAACTTTTCCACTTGGTCACAAATGTCATTTGGGCTCCTCTGGCTGATGCAGTTTCCTGTTTCCTGTTTTATTCTCTTCACTTTAAAATAAAAGTCTAATGTTACGGTTGCACCACCCTGACATTTGACAAGGTGAAAATTACGGGACAAAAGTTTTTTACATTTCTCAACAG